>OY856409.1:1693118182-1693135682 GCA_963693085.1 Alisma plantago-aquatica | reverse complement strand
ATCTGTCTATTTGTGTAATGACCCTGACCTGGGTTATGAGGTAACCCTATTTGTTTTGGTTAAGTAAGTTTCTTATAACTTGAATATAATCCTCTAAAGTGTTTTTCTATTAGGTAGTAAACTTATGTTTCAAATGTGGTCCTATTTGAATTATGTTTGAGCAATGTTCTCATGTTTTAGACCAAAATGCAATTTACCCAAGATGAGGGGTTATATTGCAATTTGTCATATGTTGAAGATATATCATGTGTTTTAGCATCATTATAGAGAGAATGATGCAATGTGGTGTCTTGTGGAAAGCCTAAATTCCAAGTTTGAACTTGTTTAAATAATGTTGGTGACTTGTGTACCAATTTTGGTGCAAGTTGTAATTTACCCAAAATATAGGGTGGATATGAAAATTACCACCTCTAGAGTGTCCTTACTCCCTCCTAATATCATTTATAGGAGAGAGAAATATTGAGGCACCATGTTTGAATCAATTATGAGTGAAGGTACTCTTGGTGATGATATGACCAAGAAAGGGGTTGAATATGAAACCCTAACTTGAGTTGTATCAAGTTGAAAAGCTTATATATGAGTGCCTATCGGCCAAGGAGCCATAGGAGGAGTCACATATCGTTTTGTGGACTCTTGGAAAAACCCATGACGTGAAAATAACCTCAAGGATGTGAAGTGTATTGGTTTACAACTTCCTTAGAAAAGTTGTATTGGGTTGTGAATAAAGTGGTGATTTAGTTGATATATTTTATTCAAAGGGATAAGTAATGGACAAAAATTCATCCCTAGATTATCCTAAAGTGTTTTTCATGTCAAGATAAATGTTAATGCATGCATGTACATGTGTCACCCATCCATGGACACGTGGCACCTAGTAGCTCAAATTGATGACACCTCATTTTCACACTTCTTCATGAACAACAAGTATATATACCCCTTTTTTCACCCCATAGTGAACTGTTTCGAATCATACCACCTACTTGCTCTTAGATATCATGCATAGGGTCCTTGTATCATGCAGGAGTGAAGTGGTATCTTGCATAGGGCCTTGAGCATCGTCCATAGCAAGATCATATCGGCCAAGTAGGGTGATATCGGCCTAGTGAGGTGATATCAGCCATAGTGAAGTGTTTTGATCACAAGTGAGGGGGATATCGGCCACAAGTGATGGCATATCGTGCAAGGGTAGTGAGGTATCGTGCAAAGGTTATAAGGAGCAAGAAGGAGCTCAATACTTAACCCTAAGGTGAGGCCATGATCATCTTCAACCTTGGATTGAAGCATGATTTTAGGGTTATGATCTTCCTTTCTTTTCTTCTTCACCAATTGCTTATTCATGGTGATTCCTTATATTTGAAGGGGTTGTGAACGAGCATTGGACTTTTGATAAGTCATATTAAACCTTAGGAACGTGGAGATTTGGAGCTTGGAGCTTTAAAGTTGTTCTTAAGGTGGGTTATATAACTTGAACTCAACCATGTTATTATTCATCACCTAAATTGCTATACTTAATGAACTACTTTTAATTCTGAAATTTTCTGAAATAGTTGATGACATTATGAGTTATAGTAGTTGATTAGACCTATTTCCATGAACTATAACAGTTAGAACGAAGGTCTAGAGCTTGAAGAAGATGGTATCACCTTATAAAGTGATATCGGGTTCAAGCACACAAGTGGGCACCTCTAACCCGATATGGTGATGTACCTACTTAACTAAAACGATATAGGTATGATTTTATAATTTCTTGCATGATATGGTGGTGTAGTATACATCTCTTGCACTATATGAGGTCAATCAAACACCTAAAAAATAATATTAGGTTAAGCACACACCTCTCTGCCCGATATGGTGTGAAGCACACACACACACCTCTGCCCGATATGGTGTGAAGCACACATACACCTCAAAAGTGATATGGATCAAGCATACACCTCTTTGCCTGATATGGTGTGAAGCACACACACAACTCTCTTCCCGACATGGTATGAAGCACACACACACCTCTTTGCCTGATATGGTGTGAAGCACACACACACCTCTATGCCTGATATGGTGTGAAGCACACACACACCTCAAAAGTGATATGGAAGCACACATACACCTCAAACCCGATATGGAAGCATACATACACCTCAAGGGTGATATGTTAAGAACACATACACCTCAAACCCGAGATGGTAAGCATACATACACCTAAAACTCGATATGGTAAGCACACATACACCTCTAAGGTGATATGGGTAGAAAGCACACACCTCATACCCGATATGGTGGAAGCACCTAAAAACCCATATGAAGGAAAGCACTTTAGATGCAATGTACTTGATGAAGTAACACATGAAGTGTCTTATATCAAGTCATACATTAAGAGGTATGGAGTTTAATGAATATTGATTAAGTAGGCTAATGTACCTTGAAGGAAAGGTTGAGCCAACTTAATAAAGTATGAAGTAATCAATATCCTAGTAAGGATAAGAGAGAAACTCATACTTTGTGTTGATAATAATTTAATGATAAATGATGAGAATAAATAAGTATGATTGAATACTTATGATATTAATGTATGCTCCTAGATGTGTGGAGCAACGAATTAGGGTTTGGATTGATAATATGAACTTGAAACCCTATTCATCTATAAAGGGAAACCCTAACCCTAATAGTTGTTGCCTAGTGAGAGGTGACAAGATGTTTAATGGCCTTGTGAGACATGTGAATAGTTGTTGCCTTGTGAGAGGTGACAAGATGTTTAATGGTCCTTGTGAGCCATGTGGTTAGTTGTTGCCTAGTGAGAGGTGACAAGATGTTTAATGGGCCTTGTGAGCCATGTGGTTAGTTGTTTCCTAGTGAGAGGTGACAAGATGTTTATAAAAGTGTCATGTAAGAAATGACAATGTTCAAATAAACTAGGAAATGGAAACTTAGTAACATAATAATATTAATAAATGGATACAATAATAGTAATGAAATCTTAATCATACATGCTTTATGCTTATAGCCAAATAAGGGCTATAGTGTTTTGAATATGCTTAAAGGAGATAAGGGGAATACTTTTAATATATAAAGGATGTGAATAAATATGATGGCTTGGCCAATGTAATGCCTAGTAAAGGTGATGTGGTATTCAGTGATGAGATGCACAGTATTGGCATCATCCAATACCTGGAATAAAACTACATGATTGGGATAACTCGATGCCTGGATGCAACACTCACAGGATTGGCATAATCCAATACCTGGAATAATGTCACAGAATTGGTCATAACCCAATACCTGGAATAATTGCACAAGATTGGCATAGTCCAATACCTGGAATAGTTGCACAGGATTGGCATAGTCCAATACTTGGAATAGTTGCATAGGATTGACATAGTCCAATACCTAAAATAGTTGCAACGGATTGGCATAGTCCAATACCTGGATAGACTATGGTGATGTATATTCACATGATTGGTACAATCTAACACCTGGCTAGCAGATTGGATGAGGCCAACCGATAGAAATGAGAATGATTCATGGATGACATACCATGATAATGAGCATCACAGGATAAGCTTGAGATGTTGATATAGTATAATGGGTAAATGATATACATGTTCTTCGTATTCCTTATAAAGTAAATAGATGATTTACTGCTCTATCTTAGATAGTTACAATGCTTTAAAACATGAGAATGTTCTAAACTTCTTATCTTATGCTCAGTTTAATACTATTTACCTATGATAATAACATTGTTGGCGGAGAGTTATATCTCTCGTTGGGACAATTGTCTCACCCTGTAGGATCCACATTTTTTTAGGTGGATGTGCATGAGGAGGGTTGAGACCGTACTGTAGAAGGAGAACAATGATGGATCTTCCACTCACGTGGAATTGCGCGCGCCACTAAAAATCCTAAAGATAGTAAGTCTTTAGGTTTAGCCTTGCTTATACTAGATTGAGAACTCCACCCACGTATGCTAGGATACGTGGAAGTCTTATCATAGTATAGTTAAGGGTCGAATCCATAGGACAATGGTCTTATTGAGAGAAACAAGATGGAAAATGTTAGAATCTCACTTAACCTCTTAACAGTTGGTATCTAGATCGAAAAGTTGGATTGGTTGTTTTTAGACTAAGTGCGAGTAAAACAAAGCAAGAAAGTAAATTTAAGGTTGTTAACAATGATAAGAAACCACTAGGATGTGATCGGATTTCACCACCACTACACATGGATCAAAACATGCATCATAAAAACATAACCTGCAATAAGAGTCTAAATAGTTAGTATCTTTGTAGGTTTAGTTTCCTTTCGGAGAACCAACTACGAGAAGTGTGGGAATGTTGCAATGCCATCCATCCCCGAACGAATGGTCACCTACTTTACATCATTCCCTTTGCAAAGTGTGTTCCTCGACTTATCAAGGTTGTACTTTCATACGTCAACTGATTCCATTTCATAGTATGAAAGTACAACAATGGAAGTGAGTTTACTCCACTTCTTGAAAAACACTCCTAGATACCGAAACAGATGCATGGTGGATACATGCATCAAGAACCAACATTCAATCGAGATTCGAATCTAATGGTACAAACATAGACAATTCATACTAAAAGATAAAAGATAACACAAGTTGGTGATCAAGCAACAAGCATTCATTAAACAATTGATGTCGAACTGAAAAGAAAGTATGTCTCTATTGCAAATTATGGATTACATTGCATGAAATGAAAACATGGGTAGCGGGGCTACTCCCCGCACCCTAGTGAATGAGACTACTCGCTCATAGCAAGGACAAAGAAGGAGGCAAGAAGAGAGAGAGAGAACGTCATCCCCATAAAGGAAAGAGGAAGGTCAACCCCTTAGAAAGAGAGAGAGAGACGATCTTCAAACTTCACGGGTTGCTCGATGATGAGGTCTCCTCTTCCCACCTTCTTTGGTGATGAGAGAGAAAGCAACTTCTGGATGGGGTGTGGATCTCAGACTGGCAGCCTTGGGGCGGAGGATGAAGGATGAAACAGCTTTGGAGTGGTAGAGGTAGCCTTTGGACGTCTGAGACTTGGTAATTTGGGAGGACCCGTTGGGTCTTATTTATAGGCTTTAAGTAAAGTCCAATTGGTTTGGGCAGTTTTGGGTCCAAACGGTCTTGAAGACCATTTGGACCCTGAGACCGTTTGGACCCTGAGACCGTTTGGCTTCATGCGGTCTCGAGACCGTGTGACTCCATGCGGTCTCGAGACCGTGTGACTCCATGCGGTCTCGGGACCGGTTGGCTTCATGCGGTCTTGAGACCGTGTGACTCCATGCGGTCTTGGGACCAGTTGGCTTCATGTGGTCTTGAGACCGTGTGACTCCATGCGGTCTCAGGACCGGTTGGCTTCATGCGGTCTTGAGACCGTGTGACTCCATGCGGTCTCGGGACCGGTTGGCTTCATGCGGTCTTGAGATCGTGTGACTCCATGCGGTCTCCGGACTGGTTGGCTACATGCGGTCTTGGGACCGTGTGACTCCATGCGGTCTCGGGACAGGTTGGCTTCATGCGGTCTTGGGACCGTGTGATTCCATGTGGTCTCGGGACTGATTGGCTTCATGCGGTCTTGGGACCGTGTGAGGCTTTTGTGATTTTTGTCTGTGTCTTTTCTGTTAGAAAAAAGAGAAAAGTTAATCTAATAGTATATTTGTAATAAGAGAGGAAAGTTAAGGATTCTATCTAATTTATCTGAGAAAGAGTATGGAAAACTGAAGGAAATTGCTAAGATAACATCACAAAATTGGAGGTTATCACCCCCCTAACTTAGAGTATAGCTTGTCCTCAAGTTAGATAGAGCTGAGGCATGTAATGGCGAGGCAATTTTATTTAGTTAAGATTTCCATACTCTTGCTTCAATTCTAAACTAGAGATCTCCTAAGGTTGTATCAGAGCTTTTTGCTTGCCTTAACTCTTTCAGGTATTGAGAGTTGCTTGGATCTCAGGTTTCTTCCATATCTCATAGCCCGCATTGGGATCACTTTTTATTTTGTGCATGTTGTTGACTCTAATCAGTTTTATACTTCTCTGAAAAAAAATTCTACCGGAAGATAGACTGGGTATGAGGGTTGTCTAACGGCTTGATGTGTAACTCCCCCTTCAAGTGGGGGAAGGTTTGTCTATGCTTTGAGGATCTCACTACTGGGCACGATACATCTGCCTTTTTGAGGGTAGATGAATGTACCGGCCAGGCGAGTTCTTTGTCAGCCTTTCATATATTTGGATACCTTATGGTTTCGCTACCGGGCACGACACATCTACCTTTGTGAGGGCAGCTGAATGTACCGGCCGGGCGAGACCTTTATTGGCTCTTCATATAGATCCTTATTCATGGAACAACTCTCATAGTTTTATTCAACACTCTGGCTTTTATTCGTAAACTCACAAGCTTAGGATTTGGATTTTTAGGGAATTTGATTGGGCGGCCAAGCCTCTTTTATTTGAAGAGAAGAAAGATGTTCTTAGAGTTTCTCAACATGCAGTTATTTGGTTTCTACTTAGTGATCCACTTGCGAGGATTCTTGATTTAGATGTCACCTGATGTACCTCCCTTCCTTGAGAGTGTTTGGCTTATTTTGGCTCTAATGTTGACCTGTGGAGAGTCAGATGTAGAATTGAAACAAAAGCATGAAAATCGAGTGAAGATAATTTATTAATTCACCATTACATGTCTATGTGCTATTCTTATTATTACTCTTGAGGACTACTGGATTCTAAAGTTAGTTGGGGATGACTTTGGTCCAAGAAGGATGTTATTCTTCATGAGCAAGATTTATTATCAGGGGAAGTATTTAAAACAAAAACTAAAGGTGCAAAGAAAGCTAAGAAATTTTTTGTACAGATTTGAAAAAAGAAGATAGAGAGGGAAGGGTTTAGAAATGATACCTTGCCCTTGTCCAGTGTACTCCCCCCTAACTTATCACTCACTCTGTCCTCAGAGTGTCAAAGTGATGGGTTGAGAAGCACAAGGACAAGGGCATCAGGTGTCTGTTAGTCCTTTATTAGCGCCATGTGTTCGAAGGAGATTAGCGGCAAACTTTCCTCGTAATGCGTGGTAATCCACATCTATCATGTCCTCTACTAGTCTTCCAAGGGCCATAATGGTGTACATCCAGTAGAGGATGTGGAAACCACAGTCGTTCGACTCACGAAGCTGTTGTGGGCATTTGTGGCTGAAGGCAGGGCGATGAAAGTGTTCTTTACCATATGCCCATGTGTGCTTGTTGAGAAGGTCATGTAGTTGGTCAACACACTCCTTCGCCACCTCGTATGTAGGCATTCTTGGTGTTGTAGTGTACTGTTGCTGGTTGGGATTGTACTGGCTGTCGGAACTGTTATATATGATTATTGTTCCATCATGAAGATTTGTTTCCAGCAACATCCAGTGTTCTACATGAAGGAAAGGAAGCATGATGAACTTCAGAGTCGTGTGTTGGAGGAAAGAAATGAGCGCCTCAGTTGTTCCGAAGTTCTTTAGCTTTAGAAGATCATCCTTCATGTATGCTGATGCCATATATATTGTAGGGTAATTCTATCCGAGAAGATATTGATAGGCGGCCATTAAACTCACGGATAGAGACCCTTTGATCTGTATAGTTTCTCGTAGCGCATCTGCCATGACCAAAATATCACCAGCTATAAAAATGAGGTCATCTTTCTCGGCGTAAAGCCTTGACATGATGAGGCAATGCTCATTATCGGAAAGGCTGTTGCAGGCGTTGAGGTCAAAGTTGGGGAAAGTTGGTGTAATTGCAGACAGGGGAACCATTAGTGAAGGTGATCTGTTGATGGTAACCCCAGTTAGCAACTCGGTAACCCCTCTATCATCTGCCAGATCGAAGTAATGATCCCATTGTTTCTTCTCGGGAACCTTGGCAGGCTGTTGTTTCTCCAACTCCTCTATTATTTGCCGGAATGGCCGTTTTGGAGGATGTTGGATGGCCGAAAAGAGGTAGCGAGGAACGTCGTTGGGTGCCATAGTTGGGTCCTTGAAGAACCTTCTATAAAAAATGAGCTCCATGGCGTAACGACCCCGCAGAGAATGAAAATCCTCGGTGGCCAGTTTGGTGAAAGGGATTTGCTGATTGAGCACTTGAATATGATGAGGTAGTGATTAGTTCCTCCGGAGGGGGACATTCTGTCTCCGGTTTTAGCTTTGATGTTGGCATCCCCGACAGCTGTGGTGGTTGTAAACGTGCCTTAGATGGTCATTTTACTGGTATTTTTGTTACCCTAGCTGTCGGGGCGATTATGCTAAGCTCTGTCTGGCCCATTTGATTGTCTTCTGTTGTACTTTGACTGAAGCTAGGAGTTTGGTAAGCTCTTCATTAGTAAAGAGAAGTTTGTCCTTGTCGTAGTCCATGAGCTCTGAAAGCGGTAGCAGAGTCCTGGAGGATCTGACTGTTTGGCAGAAAATGTAGTGTAGTTTCACATCCTTTTCCTTGATAATGTAGGAGTTCTTCAAGGTTTGCTCGTTAGTAAGTATGTCGCCCTTGATCTGCGTGCATCGAGGGAGCAATCTGTCCATCTTGAGATATTTGATGATGGAAGTTATGTGCCGCCCATGCAGATTTCTTTCCCTATGGCATTGGCTGAGAATTTTTGTATCATGTGCCGTCCAATGTTGACCGGCGTTCCATGCAGAATGGACCATAGAAGAAAAAGGTCAGTGGTGATAACATTTCCTCCTTCCGTTCTGGGGAAGAGCGCATCAGTGAGAATTTTGTGAAGTGTGCGCACAAACCCAGAATGAATATTGGAGGCTTTGCATGTCTTTGCCTCATAAGCTGGGATCCCTGTTAGGGTTTTCCAGAAGCTGTGTCTATTGAATTTGGAGTTCTCCGTACTAACAACTTTGGCCTGTTTAAGCCGGTCCAGGTTGTCGACAAAAATTTCATTCAAAAGATTTTCTGTTATAACAACGTTGTTACCAAAAAGTTTGGTGACCATCCTGCGGTCACCTCCATCCCTTTCCCTGTCAATAATGTCCATAGATTCTTTGGTGAGGTGTGTAAAGAATTCTGTTGTGGGTTCGACGTATGAAATTTCAGGGACAAAGCACAGTCTTGAGAGATTGGCGTTGTCGAGCATGGTGATGATTCTGTCGTATATCCCCATCTTGAGCAGTACGCTAGAGCAAACATACTTTGTTGGTTTTAGTATTTTATTGATGGATGGGAGGGTGTGTATGTAAAGGTTTTCTGGTGGTGGTGCGGTGGTGGTGAGTACTGAAAAGACGGGGGTAGTGGTGGTTGCAGGAGCGGTAGTGGGGGTGGTGGTAGCGGTTGATGGGATATGGCCTGCTAGGGTTTGTTCCCTAGCAGTGGCGGGGCGGACCTGTTTCCTTGCCCATTTCTTTGTTGGTTGTTCTTTTGCATCTTCTTGGGCCTTTCGTTTCCCCTTGGATTTATCGGTTGGGGATTCATCTTTAGAGTTAGGCTCATATTCGGAGCCTTCATCACTGGAAGAAATTTCTTCCACTTCTTCTTCAGGTTCCACAACTAAGCATTTGTTGATGCGGTCAATTTCACACATGACCGCTATGATGTTGACCTTTGGTGGGATCTTTCTAGTTTCTTTATAGGTATCTACAACCTTTTGGAGCTTGGTACGACTTTCTATTAATTGCTCCGTTGTCCAGAAAGGGGCGTCGGCAGATCCGATAGCTTCCTTAGCTGGTGATGCCATATCTGAAAGAGTAAATAGAAGGTCATGTGTAGAATAACAAGTTTAAAAGGAAAAAATGGATTTTGTATGTGTTTATGTGTTTTTATGTTTTAATGGAATTCAAGCGGTTGGAAGACTGTTTGGATCCAAATGGTTTCAGGACCGTTTGGCTCCAAACGGTTTCAGGACCATTTGGAAGGTGGAACGATGGGGGTGCAGCAGACGGCGGTAGAAATGATATCGGCGGCGATAGCGAAGGCGGCGACGATATAGACGACGGCGGCCGTAGAAAAGGGAGCTGCATCGGCGACGTAGACGTCGGCGACGGTAGAAACGGAGGTGGTGCACAGCCGAAGGTGCTGATGATGGTGGTGCGCTGGTCTACCTTGCTGTTGCGGGTGATGAAGACTATGGTGATGTGAAGAGCGATGGTAACCGAGGTGAGGACGTTGTGGAGACACGTAGAGGCGGGAGCAATGGCGGCAGAGAGAATCGGTGTAGCGGGCTGTGCGGAAGCGGGTGCAGGGGAGATGAAACAGTTCTTGCGAGGGTTTTAGAAAGATCGAGAGTCGAAAGAAAGAAGAAGGAGAGGGGGTTATATATATAGGAATCGGGGGTTGACCCTACAAATTCCCGAGGTCAAACATTTTGAGACCGTTTGTGCTCCAAACGGTTTCAGGACCGTTTGGCTCCAAACGGTTTCAAGACCGTTTGGGATGGTTTAGGTTTTTGATTTTTTTTATATATTTTTATGTTTGTTTTGGTTATGTGAATTTTTATATTTTTAGATGATAAACCTAAGTTAAACAAGGGAACAAAAAATAAAGATAAAAGATAAACGGGGATACTCAGATCTTGGGTTGCCTCCCAACTAGCGCTTGGGTTTTACGTCGCTGGCTCGACGAAGTTTAGATTTTGTTATGGTGATATTGTGGGGTCTCTGATCTCAATGGTCTGTCTCGGAATTTTGTCTGTGGGAGTATAATATTTTTTCAATCTATGGCCATTGATGGTCCTTTCTCCTCCATTGTCATCAACAATTATGATGGCTCCAGTCGGATATATGTGTTTGATGGTAAAAGGCCCGGACCACTTCGTACGAAGTTTCCCAGGAAATATTTTGAGTCTGGAGTTGAAGAGAAGAACTTTGTCTCTGATAGCGATGTCTTTTCTTTTTAGATGGCCATCATGCCACATCTTGGTTTGTTCTTTGTAAATCCTGGCACTTTGGTATGTGGTCATTCTGAGCTCCTCTAGTTCCTGCAACTGGAGTTGTCTATTTTCTCCAGTGCTTTTAAAATCAAAATTTAGTTGCTTGATGGCCCACCAAGCCTTATGTTCCAATTCTACTGGAAGATGACAAGATTTCCCGTATACCAAACGGAATGGGGTTGTTACAATTGGTGTTTTATAAGCTGTTCGGTAAGCCCAAAGGGCATCGGGAAGCTTGGTGGACCAGTCAGTACGGTGTCTGTTGACGGTTTTATCTAAGATAGCCTTTAGTTGTCTATTCGAAACTTCAACCTGACCACTAGTTTGTGGATGGTAAGGTGTGGCAACTTTATGGTTGACTCCATATTTCTTTAAGAGGGCTTCAAAGCTTCACTCCAGAAAATGGATTCCTCCGTCGGATATGACAGTTCGGGGAACTCCGAATCTGGGAAAAATGATATCTTTAAACATATTAATGACTGGTTTGGAATCGCTGGAGACTGTGGGTATAGCTTCTACCCATTTCGAAACATAATCCACAGCAACCAGTATGTAGGAAAATCCATATGAAGAGGGAAAGGGACCCATGTAATCTATCCCCCACACATCAAAAAGTTCGATCTCTTGCCACATAGTGAGGGGCATTTCATTTCTTTTGGTTATACCTCCAAAGAGTTGACATTTGTTGCATGATTTTACAAAATCATAGGAATCCTTCACTATTGTTGGCCAAAAGAAACCCGATTGTAAAACTTTCATGGCGGTCTTTTTCGAACTCATATGTCCCCCAGTGGGACCGGAATGACAATGTTCTAGGACAGGAGTAATATCTTCTTCAGGTAGACAATGGCGAAAAAGTCCATCTGCACATAGACAAAAGAGATAAGGTTCATTCCAATAGTATTGCTTGACATCGTGGAGGAATTTCTTTTTGTCATGGTAAGAGGCGGAAGGGTGAATGATTCCTGTAGCCAGATAATTTACTATGTCGGCATACCAGGGAAATCCTGTGGTAATTTTCATTAGCTGGTCATCAGGGAGGGAGTCTCGGATAGGTACTTTATCATCATCCTCGAATTCAATATGGATGAGATGACCAACGACGACGTTTTCCACTCCGCTTTTGTCTTTGATTTCCAAATCAAATTCCTGAAGCATCAACACCCATTAGATAAGTCTGGGTTTTGCGTCTTGCTTCTGAATTAGATATCGTATGGCGGAGTGGTCGGTGTAGACTATGACCTTAGATCCAATCAGGTTGGAGCAGAATTTATCAAACACATAGATGACAGCTAAGAACTCCTTTTCTGTAGTGGTGTAGTTCTTTTGCTCGTCATCAAGTGTCTTGGATTCATAGTATATGACATATGGATTTTTGTCGATTCTATGTCCCAACACGACCCCTATGGCGTAGTCACTAGCGTCACACATTATTTTAAAAGGTTGTGAACAGTCTGGGGCTCTTAGTATGGGTGCAGAGATTAACGTATTCTTCAAAATTGTGAAGCTTTGTAAGCATTCTTGGTCAAAATTGAACTCGGTGTCCTTGGTCAATAATTTGGTCATGGGTTTTGCTATTTTTGAGAAATCTTTAATAAATCTTCGATAAAACCTAGCATGACCCAAGAATGCTCATACTCCTTTTACGTCTTTTGGTGGTGACAGTTTTGAGATAACATCAATTTTTGCCTTGTCTACCTCAATCCCCCTTTCACTCACTCTATGTCTGAGGACGACACCTTCAGTTACCATAAAATGGCATTTTCCCCAATTTAAGATAAGGTTCGTTTCCTTGCATCTTTGTAGGACTTGTCCAATGTTGAGTAGACAATTGTCAAAGGAATCACCGTAAACTGAAAAATCATCCATGAAAACTTCCATTATAGATTCCGTTAACCCTGCAAAAATAGCAGACACGCACCTTTGGAAAGTAGCAGGTGCATTGCACAACCCGAATGGCATTCTTCTAAAAGAATAGGTCACAAAAGGACAAGTAAAAGTTGTTTTTTCTTGGTCTTCTAGGTGTATAGGGATTTGGTAGAACCTGGAATAACCATTTAGATAACAGAAGAACTTTTGATGGGCTAGGCGTTCGAGGACTTCGTCAAGAAAAGGCAGAGGGTAGTGATCTTTTCGTGTTGATTTGTTTAATTTCCTATAGTCGATACACATCCTCCACCCTGTCATAGTCCTTGTAGGCACTAGCTCATTTTTTTTTCATTTAGCACGACAGTGGTTCCTCCCTTTTTGGGGACCACTTGGACAAGGCTGACCCATTGGTAATCTAAAATTGGGTAGATGATACCAGCTTTCAGCAATTTGAGGACCTCAAGGCAAACCACTTCTTTAAGGTTGGGGTTCAATTTTCTTTGGTGCTCTCTTGAAGGTTTAAATTCTTCTACCATGGGCAGTCTATGCATGTATAAGGCTGGGTTTACACCTGTTAGGTCAGTTATTTTGTACCCAATGGCTTTCTTATGTTTCTTCAACTCAACGAGAAGCCTTTCTTCCTGGTCTTTCATTAGAGTGGAACTGATGATTACTGGACATAATTTCTCTTCGTCCAGGAAGACGTGCTTAAGTCCCGTTGGTAGGGTTTTCATCTCGGGAGCCTTAGGTGCTTCTGTTGTTTCTAGAATAGTGACCGATTTGAGCTCCTCAAAAGTGACTGTTGGTGCTTCTTTAGCTTTCTCTAAATGTTGCAAGCATTGTTGAACTAATTTGTTCGCTTAGAATTCGACTTCTGGATTTATTAGGATATTTTCTAACTCATCAGATGGTTCTGATATTTCCCATTGGGACATTTGATGTATTGCATCTAAGAGAAAAACTTCCTCTTGAATGCTGGGGCCTTTCATGCTGTTGAGAACTCGGAACTGAATTGCTTCTTTTCCCAGTCTTAGAATGATCGTGCCAGCTTCAACATCGATAAGCGCCCTAGCTGTGGCAAGGAAGGGTCTGCCAAATATTATTGGGTATCTGAGATCTTCCTTGATATCCATGATGACAAAATCACATGGGACATAAGAATCCTTACCTATCCTGACTGGAATGTCTTCAATAATTCCTAGAGGTGGAGTGATGGTGGAATCAGCTAACTGAATTGTCATCGTTGTGGGTAGTAAATCAGTAAAGCCCAATATTTTACACATGGAGTAGGGCATAATAGATATGCTAGCCCCTAGGTCAGCTAATCCCTTTTTGCTCAAAGCATTTCCAATACAGCATTGAATACCGAAAGAACCAGGGTCCTTTTTCTTGGGCATCTTATTAAGAATGATATCGGAGGTGGTCTGAGCCAGTTTGACCATCTCTTATTCTTCAGTAATGTATTTCCTTGATAGCAAAGTTTTTAGATATTTATCCCAAGCTGGTACTTCAGAGAGAGCATCGAGGAGTGGGATATCGATATAAATTTTCTTCATCGCCTCCTTGAATTTTTGGAACCTAGTGTCCATTTTAGTCTTTCTCAGTCTTCCTGGATATGGTATCTTAGGTTTATACTATGGAACTTCTGGCTCTTTGGAATCTTGCTCCTTTTCTTTGCCTTTTGTGGCCTCTGCAGATTTCTCAATTCCTAGATTCAGGCTTGCATTCGGAGTAAAGATAGGTGTATCATCATCATTGTGAGTGATTCTCATAGTTTCATGAAAGACACGACCAGATCTTGTAGTGACGACATTCAATTGTTTTGGTCTATTTTGATCGTGTCTAGGGTTTGACTCTGGTTGACCAGTGAAGGTACCTATTGGCAAGTATGGTTTGTTGTGACTGTAACATCTGCCTGATCATAGTCATCTCGTCTATTGGCTGAGAAGGGGCATTTTTTTGGGTGAGTTGTTGTTGCCCTTGATGTGGTTGTTGCGGAGGTGGTGTTAACTAAGGTTGCTGCGGCTGAGGGTGTAGTTGTGGGTGCAGAGGGGGATGGGTACATTGATAGTAGGCGGAAGGATTTCTAGGGTAATTGGATCTTGGGAAATTATTTCTGAGGTTTCCTTGATTTTGGCTAAAGTTACTTTGAAATCCAGGTGGCAACCTATTGGAGGATCCACCTTGTGTTTGATGTTATGGGTTAGCAGTCCCCACAGGATTCCCATATTGGAAGCCAGGGTGATTTCTTTGTTGATTTGGATTATAGTAAACTTGTCCCGGTATGGAATGAATGGAATTGACTTGTTCGGGCATCTGATCTTCAGGGTGCTCGATGATTGGTTCGTACTGCTGTTGTGGTGGTTGCATATCCATCATCACATTGTAAAGTAAACCACATGACAGTGTAGGGTGATCAGATGCATGACAGGCTTCACAAGTCCCTGTAGCAGCTTTAACTTGTTGAACTTGGGGTTTTTTCTTGTTATCATATTCTCCAAATGAAGTTTCAAGTGCCTGCTGTTTGTGAGCTATAGTCTTTAAAGCTTCAGTAATAGCCTTCATTTCCATTGATTCCTCAGATTTATAAACTTTGAGGACTCCCTTACTGGATGATCGTCCCCAATTGGATTGGTTCTCAGCTCCAAGTGTAACGATTTTCCAAGCATCCTCGTAGTTCTTTCTCATAAAATTTCTTCCAGATGAGGAATCCAGAAATTGCTTGATGTCATCACTTACCCCCTATAGAATGTCTCTAGTAATTGATTTTGGGAGATACCGTGATGAGGGAACTTCCTTAGAAGCTCCTTAAATCTTTCCCATGCTTCTGCGAGTGATTCTCCAAGAAGTTGGGCGAAGTGGTTAATCTACCCCCTAATTTCGTAGGTTAATGAAGGAGGGAAAAACTTTTCCAGGAACTTTTCTTCCAAGGGAGCCCATGTGGTGATGATTGGCTCCCTATAAAGCGAGTTGTACCAACTCAAAGCCCTTCCGGATAGAGTGAAGTGGAAAAGATGTAGCATTATTGCGTCAAAGGCAACTCAAGCTTGTGGGACAAGTTGGCAAAGTGCCTTGAATCTCTTCAAGTGATCCATGTAGTCATCTCCAGAACCACCAGAGAAGGAGATACCCTACATGATTTGAATCCATTGTGTCCGGATTTCGAAATTGGGTATGTTGATGATTGGTGGCCGGACTGGATGATTGTCTTCATAGTTCTTGGGGAAGGCATAGTCCCTCAATTGCTTGTTTCTTAGCTCCAACTGGGAAGCTTGGTTAACTACTTCATTTTCAGATCGGATGCGGGCCTGTTCTTCAGCTCGGATTTCTGCTCGGATCTGAGCACGAGTTTCGGCGATGAGTTGTGCTCTCTGGGCGACAATGGTGGCGTTGACCCTTTCCATTACTAACACAACTTGGCATTGATCTTCAGCCATTTGTCTGGCTCTTTGGCGGTTAAGTCTGATGTGGTGGTGGAAGCTTCTCTCTACCTCAGAGTCGTACTCTGGATTAGGGGAGAATCTGAGATTATGCGATGGTTGCATACACGTCTTCTACCTGAGTAGAGAAAGAAACACACCTTTTAGATGATGCAGGAGATATGATGAATTCAAGAAGATATAGAGTAATGTTTAAAGGAAAGTGTAAAACCCTAACCAACTAGCAAGATGGTAAATGAAATTAAAACGTTCCATTGTCCCCGACAACGACACCAATTTTTGATGGAGCTTCCACTCGCGTGGAATTGCGCGTGCCACTAAAAATCCTAAAGATAGTAAGTCTTTAGATTTAGCCTTGCTTATACTAGATTGAGAACTCCACCCACGTATGCTAAGATACATGGAAGTCTTATCGTAGTATAGTTAAGGGTTGAATCCACATGACAACAGTCTTGTTGAGAGCAACAAGATGGAAAACGTTAGAATCTCACTTAACCTCTTAACAGTTGGTATCTAGATCGAAAAGTTGGATTGGTTGTTTTTAGACTAAGTGCGAGTAAAATAAAGCAAGAAAGTAAATTTAAGGTTGTTAACAATGATAAGAAACCACTAGGATGTGATTGACTTTCACCACCACTACACATGGATAAAAACATGCATCATAAAAACATAACCTGCAATAAGAGTCTAAACAGTTAGTATCTTTGTAGGTTTAGTTTCGTTTTAGAGAACTAACTACGAGAAGTGTGGGAATGTTGCAATGCCAGCCATACCCAAACGAATGGTCACCTACTTTACATCATTCCCTTCGCAAAGTGTGTTCCTCAACTTATCAAGGTTGTACTTTCATACGTCAACTGATTCCATTTCATAGAATGAAAGTACAACAATGGAAGTGAGTTTACTCCACTTCTTGAAAAACACTCCTAGATACCGAAACAGATGCATGGTGGATACATGCATCAAGAACCAACATTCAATCGAGATTCAAATCTAATAGTACAAACGTAGACAATTCATACTAAAAGATAAAAGATAACACAAGTTGGTGATCAAGCAATAAGCATTCATTAAACGATTGATGTCGAACTGAAAAGAAAGTATATCTCTATTGCAAATTATGGATTACATTGCATGAAATGAAAACATGGGTAGCAGGGCTACTCCCCGCACCCTAGTGAATGAGACTACTCGCTCATAGTAAGGACAAAGAAGGAGGCGAGAAGAGAGAGAGAGAGAACGTCATCCCCATAAAGGAAAGAGGAAGGTCAACCCCTTAGAAAGAGAGAGAGATGATCTTCAAACT
>OY856409.1:1692810810-1693100482 GCA_963693085.1 Alisma plantago-aquatica | reverse complement strand
AAATGGAATCATGACCTTTGGCTGTCCTAGGAAGGCCAACCACAAAGTCCATGTTGATATGATCCCATCTCCATAGCGGCATATGTAATAGTTGCAATGTTCCTATAGGATTCTGACGCTCAACCTTGACTACTTGACAAATTGGACATCTAGCCACGAACTCTGCCATGTCACACTTCAAACTAGGACTCCAACACACATCCTTCAAGTTGTGGTACATTTGGGTACTACCTGGGTGCATAACATGCATCAAAGAGTGATCCTCCTCAAGAACCAACTTCCTCAAACCATCAAGATCGGGAACCATTGTCCGATTGTGGAAGCAAACTGTCCCATCATCAACCTCATGGAAAACATCATACTTTTTGCTGCCAAACTCTACCCTGATATTATGTATCACAAGATCAACCTACTACACATCTCTTATTTGATGTACCAAGGTAGGCTTCACATGTAAATGTGTTAGCAAGCCTGCCAACATGGAGACCTCTAACTATACATTCGTCTGACGGAGCGACACCAACAAAACTCGCTCATAGCACACCAAAGCATGTATCTGTTCCTTATCTAGAGATTATGACAAAGAAGACTTTCGGATAAGAGCATCATCCACGACATTCACCTTCCCTAGATGGTTGTCTATTATGAAATCATAATCCTTGATCAACTCCATCCATCTTCTCTACTGCATGTTCAACTCCTACTTCGAGAAGATATACTGAAGGTTCTTATAGTCAATGAAGATGTGACCCTTCTCTCCATAAAGATAGTGTCTACAAATATTCAAATCATGGACCAAAACTACAAGCTCCAAGTCATGCATCAGGTAGTTCTTCCTCATTTTTTTTAAAGTTGTCTCAAAGTGAAAGAGATCACGTTCTTGTCCTACATCAATACACATCCCAAGCTGTTCTTTGATGCATCATATAAGAAAATGAAAACGTTCCATTGTTTTGGCAAAAATAACACTAGTGCACTGGTCAACTTTTCCTTCAACAATTGAAAAGAACACTGAAACATGTTATACCAGACAAAAGGTACAACCTTCCTCGTCAAATTTATTATGGGTAACACCACAACACCAAAGTTCTTAATGAAGCTCATGTAGTAGCCTACCCAGCCTAGGAAGCTACAAACCTCCGTTGGTGTCTTAGGCTGATCCCATTCCAACATTGACTGTACCTTATTTAGGTCTATGCAAACACCCTTAGAAGATAGCATGTTCCTAAGAAAAGACACCTCCCTCATATAGAACTCACACTTGCTGAACTTGGCATACAACCTGAGCTGCCTCAACAACGTCAATGCTTGTCGTGGATGCTGCTCATGCCACTGACTATCTTTGGAGTATATCAAGATGTCGACAATGAACATCACAAAAACTAATCTCGATACAGCTAGAACACCCAGTTCAACTAATCTATAAAGGCTTTCAGTGCATTTGTCAACCCAAACGACATAACCAAGAACTCATAGTGACCATTCCTAGTCCTGAAGGCTGACTTGGGTATGTCACCTACCTTGATCCACACTTGATGATAACTTGATCTCAGATCTATCTTTGAAAACATGGTAACACCTCTCAACTGATCAAACATATCATCTATCCTCGACAATGAGTACTTGTTTTTGATAGAGACCTTGGTCAACTTCCAGTAATCTATGCACAAACATCATGAAACTGTCTTTTTTCTTCACGAACAACATGGAAGTACCCCAAGGGGAAGTGCTCGCTCTGATAAATCCCTTCTCTAGAAACTCCTACAACTGCATCTTCAACTCATGCATCTCTGTTGGTGCCATCTGATACGGTGCTTGTGCTATGTGCTGCATTCCAAGAACAAGATTTATCTCAAAATCAATCTCACTGGGAGGGGAAAAATCAGGAAACTATGTAGGAAAAACATTCTCAAACTCTCAAACCATATACAACTCCTATATACTAGGACTCCTTCTCTTGGTATCCACAACATGTGCTAAGAAATCTTGAGACCCCTATCTCATCAGTCTCTCCACTATCATAGTTGACACCAAGCACGTCAGAAGAATCTTCCTATCTCCTTAGAAGACCTACAAAACATCTCCCTCATGGAACGTGCCCACCTTGAAACTATAGTCCATGACCACTTGGTACTTCTCCAAGGTGTCCATAAAAGGATCACATCAAATCCATGCATGTCAAGTTGCATAAGGTCTACTTGAATGCTTCATTCTAATAAAGAAAGAATGCAAGATGGACTCACCTCCCGCAACTCAGCAGAACCAACAAGAGGTGTTTCTATCAGATCTACTAACAACAGGAAGATAACAACTATCTATCACCTCTCTGATGATGAAAGATTGCATCACACCCGGGTCAAACAGAATATATATAAAAGAAGAGGCCGACAAATAAGAATGAAAAACTTCCATCTGATTTATCATGTCCCGTTGATTAACCACTCCCTCTAACTGACTCATAGTGTAGAATCGAGCTGTCGCCTGTTGTCATCCACATCCTCTGCTAGCTTGTCCATAGGATCCTACCTGTGATGCTGGACCGCATCCTTTGCCACCACCACTGTTGACCTACTACTGCTGAGAACCCCACTCACTCTACCTCAATTGATGTGTCACCTCCTCATCCTTCATAGAGTAAAACAACTTGGTATGTTCGATCTATCCCCACTTATATTACATCTTACTCTTGTACCATGGCCTAAACGACCCTATATCTGACACTGATGCTATACTACAAGCTCCAACTAGTAGGAAGCTACGACCTCCACCCTTGCTCGGGGACCACTATGATGACACCAATGACCCCTACTTAGAGAAAGATGACCTCTGCTGTGACTGAGGTGAAGAAAACCTCAACTTCTTAAAGCCTCCATATGACTATCCCTGAAACTAAATTGGCCTCTTCTTAGCATTGGCTTCACTCTTCTCAATAGTAGATTATTTCACCCTTCTCACTGAATCCACAAAGGTAGCAAACCTCTCTCAATTCTCCAAGGCAAACACTATCAATGTCAACTCCTTACTCAAGAACTTCTCAAACCCTCATACCCTCTCCTTGTCTATCGCCTCCATGTCAGGAAAGAACCTCAAGAGCTTAATAAATTTGGCCTCATACTCGTTGATCAAAATTGATCCCTTCCAGGTCTTCTCAAACTGTGACATCTTCTCATCCATATACATCACTAGGAAGTATCGACTCACAAACTCCTACTAAAACTCCTCCCAATTGATCACCACTCCAGATCTCTTCTCCTCCTTTATTTCTCACCAATGGCCAACACTACCCTTCAACAAAAATACCACATGCTTTACCTTATCCTCTTCTAGAATATTGAGGATCTTGAAAGCCTTGTCAAGCTTTGTGAACCACATATCTGCATCTACCAGATCTGCCATCCCTGCATACTCGACCACCCCAACACATCACAAATGCTCAAACGTCCTCCCAGAATCTTAGGATTCTGCATTGGGGACAACTGCCCTTACTTGAGGTACATGCGTGAGCATTGCCATCAACTTTTGAAACATGGACTAGAACGCTGGATTATCCATGCTTGCTGGGTCAACTGAGACACCATGGTCTGCTCTGACCCCATCTCTGGCAGTCTATCAACATATGCCTACCTCCTCACGCCACCTCCTGACACAATAAAGCTACTCACAACATGTTATTCGTGCTCTCCAAACATATCTACATAAGCATAAGCTATAATTAGATATGTTGGATGATGTAAGAATAAACACAACCCTAGTCCTATGTCCCTATAGACTCAACGAAACAAGACATTTGATGCAAACTTAACTTGTGACATCCGATGTCACGTGAATGAGATAACTCAAAACACAACGCACAATCAATATCTAAACAACCACATTATGAAAAAGTAGGTAAATTAAAACTAATCTCATATTACTACCATGTGCCGAAACATATTACACAAAGGTCCATTCAACCCACATCACATCACATATCATAGTAGATATTTACATCTATCTAGTGGCCATCTACCATAAACCTGTATACAAAAGAGATCCTATTTCACATATACATGTGACATAGATACAAACCACGACATACTACCAATACACGTGTCGATATACACCATCTAAAAAACACATCCCCTCCCAGACCTAAGAGTACATGGACAACACTAGGACTCTACTACAACAACAACTAGCAGTTATCCAGCCTTCTGCTTCTACTGATCTCCAAGTTGCTCTTCCTCAATATCACGATCCTAACCACGCCATTGACGACCACCTAAAAATATGTGGTGACCCATGAGGTGAGACCCATGTCCCAACCAGAGATATAACTCTCAACCAACAATTATTGTTATAACAAGATATATTACTATTAAATAGGATGAGCAGATTCAACTAAATGAATATTTTAAACTGGTTACACGAGATACATGGATTAAACAACTATAGAAAATAAGCATAGCATCAAAATAAGAAGGAATATGAAGAACATGTATAATAGTTGAATTTCTCATACCACATTATATAACAACTGAGAAATATAAGAAATAGGGACAGGGTAAACGTACAGTGTGAAGAGATTTTAACCCTACACAGATATACTACACGGATGTATTATGTCTTTTATCAATGCCCTGAGGATTTGAGGCGTACTACCCAAATCCAACTGAGCACTACTATGTCAAAATCCATGCAATACAAGATCTAGTTAGAACCGGAATCTAAGATCTTCTTCCCACTCAGTCAGTATGAGTGAACACCGTAATGACATATTAGTCAAACTACCAAAAGCTGAAATCACTTAGCCCTCCTTGGTACAGGTCACAACGCTAGACACCAGGGTATGCAACCCTACCACAGAGATATAACGGTAGTTGTCCTCCAATCACATCACACACACAAATATATGTATATATATGTATATGTATATATATATATACACATACACACATATATATATATATATATATATATATATATATATATATATATATATATATATATATATATATATATATATATAGACACACACACACACACACACACACACACACATATATATATATATATATATATATATATATATATATATATATATATATATATATATATAGACACACACACACACACACACACACACACATATATATATATATATATATATATATATGAAATCACCGAGTCATGACCGTAGCTATTCTCACACTGATGTATGATCATGGACATCCTCAAAACACCTAGGGTCAATATGACATGAACACACAGTCACTTGCACCTCAGATACTCAATAGTATGCACTCTGAGTTTCCATTAGGAATACTCATTTCACAATCCAACAAGTTCTGATGATAAAATGGATCTATGGCACAAGGCAACTACATGATTATGGTTTCACTTAATTAGTTAGAGCTAATGGGGTATCTTTTAATTGCTTCAATCAAGTTACATAGAAACCCTAGAAAGATTCTACAAAGATAGGGGTGGATTGAAACTTCAAAATATATAAAATGTAGGAGATAAAAACTTGTCAAATCACCACATGATACTGTTCCATTACCGCTCATAAGAGACCATCACTATTGTCACATCACCATGGGATTCCAATCCCTTATCACATCACATAGAGGGTGTCACCTAATTTAGGGCACAAAGCCAGTGCGAGTTCATAAGACCATTCACGTTATTCCATGCAAGAACATCATTATCTTTCCATGCCTCGTAAGGCTCGTTAGTACCTCCATACACATGACACATAAGTGTTTCAATAATCATATATATAGCTATGGTGCCTTTCTAACAACTAACTAAGGTTACAACATTAAGAGAGAGAAAGTACTCCATCAACATGCTAATTACTCAAGCAAGCTAAGCATTATCACCATATACTCAAATTAGGGTTAAGGTATAACAAAGAAAACCAATTTAGAGGTTTCAAATCAACAATAGATGTAAACCCTAATTGTCATCCTCCCCAACATTCTTGGAAGCATACAAGTAAAACACCATCACCATAAGGTCAACACATAGACAAACATAGAGTCTAGGAATCTTCATCGACTGAAGAAGATAGGTCTCACCTTCTTCACCAACTGAAGAGGTGAACCACCCAAGGGACCATCTAGGAAAACACATCAACAACCACTATAAAAAATGACTCGATCGATCGAAGACAAGGCTTGGCGCCCGAAGAAAAATTTCATCACTTCATCGACCAAAGTAGATGGTTACCTTAGCGACCACTTAAGTAGATCCATTCAAAGTGACCTAAAAGATGTGAGAAACTCATCGATCACTCAAACCATAGCTTGAAAAACATCAAGTGAGAGAAAGCCTCATCAAACTCAAGATCAAACATGCCACTTATCACCATGAAACTAAAATCCTCCTAGGTACAAAGAATTAAAGAACAATTACTCCAAAACCCTAAATTCGACCACCAACATGAAAGAAAACAAAACATGACATAGAGAGAGAAAATCAATGTTGAGAATAGACATGCATGCATAAAAAATCTCAATAATTAAACAAGAAACAAAAACTATGATAAGGGGAAAGAAACCAACATTTAACACATGCATGCAAGGATCACAACCTCCATCATCAAATAAGATTTTCAAATACAAGCTTTGGGTTTCATCAAAGAGGGGTTCATATATTCAAGATCTCACTAGAACATGAACCCTAGATCATATATATCACAAACATTCTACTTAGAACCACATTTTTAGGATAGATTATTTGCATGCAAGTTAAGTGCAACTATAATCAAGGAGAAATTTACATGACTCGCCTTCACAAGGATGGAGAAAATACAACAACAAGAAGCTCAAAGAGGAGAGAGAAACCCTACCTTGATCACCTCCACATCCAAGATAGGACCACCACAAAGATAAAAGCAAAACCCTAGGTTAAAGGAGCACAAGATGGAAAGAAAAACCCTATGCAGAAAAGATAAGAGAGAGGAATTTTTCATGCTCAACTCAAGCACTACCACAGAGAACCATGGATCTGACCAAGAAGAGAGAAGTTCCTCCAACTCAAATTCAAGCACCACCATGAAGGACCATGGGTTCTACCAAAAGAGAAGGAAGAGATGTAGGGTAGTAAGAAAACAAAGTTCAAGAGAAAGATCACTTACCCAAACAAAAGAGAAGAGCAAAGGATCACCAAAGGATCACCAAAGAAGGGCTGCTCCAAAACCCTAGATCACATCCAAGATGAATCAGCCACTAGATCTCCACCTCCACAAGCCAAGAAAAGGGGACAAGCTCCCAGCAAGAAGAGAATAGTAAAATGTGCAAAAGGGATCATTTTTATGCAAGGAGAGAGGATTATATAACTAAGAGTTAGAGAGAAGCAAAGAGGGTTAGGTATGATGAAAACATGTTCTATTTGTCCACCACATCTCATCCATGCAAGCACTAAGATCATGCATGCATCAAGGGTGATAATACAAAGGAAAAGTAGTAACCAACCTAGTCTAGGAAAATTCGTCGGTCAATGTGAAAGACTAGATTTTGGGCTTAATTTCGAGGATGAAATTTCCTTTAAGGTGTGTCATATGTGACGAGGTGGACTTTTGGGACTTTGGATACCTAATGACATAAGTGAATTCATGTGTTTGGGATATTTGAGAGTTTCAAGTGTTTTGATAGGATATGCATGTTACTTTGTGTCAATGTCATGATTAACACCCCTAAGTATGTGAATTCTCATATTAAATTGTGGAGCAACTAAATAGTGGTAGTTTGGAGTCAAACGTAGGTGTAGTGCTATTTGAGTGATGTTAGAGCTATGGATAAAATTTCATAAAGATTGGAGGACCTTAGAGGAAGTTATTTAAGATTGAAATTTGTGACATAATGTACACATTTGATGTACATGACCAAGGTTAGATATTGATTTACACAACGTTGGCATGATATTAACTATTGTGAGTTTACTGATGTACATGGGCTACATGGCTTAAGAATATGGATTAAGTAGAGATGCCACCGATCGACTCTGTGTAGGGTTTCTCAGAGCCCTTGGATCTATGTAATCGAAAGGCACCAAACTATTCTTTTCTTTGCAGTTACTGCTGACTGGGGGTGACGACCCCTCCACGACATGCTAATAAGAAGTTGTGGGTGGATGATACTTCTCACCCAACAATTGATCTCATCTCACCCATTTGAGAAGCCTAACCCTTCATTCAAAGTTGGTGGTTAAGAAATAAGGGAGAAGGGACTCCCACTTCCCCGTATTATCCATGGAAGTGCTCATCAAGAAGAGGGAGGGATAAGGACGATAAGGGAAATAGTATAGAGGGCAAACTGAGGTGCCTAGTAGGTGGGCTTCGTCCTCTTAGGTCTTTCAAGACAAGTGGACCCAAAACCCTGGCTTAGTTACTTACTTGCTTATCAAGTACATTTATCCCTCAAAGTTCAATCTCGAAAAGATTTTCCCTTCCAACACAGCAGTTCTAAGCCCTAGTTCCTACTTCAAGTGAAACCCTTCTTTGAAAGCCTATCTCAGTCGTACTGGACTCTCTACGCTAGAAGTAGCAACTAGCAACAAAGCACAGCAGCAGCAACCGGACCAGCAACATATTGTTTTTTGCTTGTGGGCCGGGCAGATGCCAGTGCTTGTTAAAGCTTCTTTACCTTTTCAAAGTAACCCGGTGGTGGATCGAAGCAGAGCTTTCGACCCTCCCCTCATTCCGTTCTTCAATGAGAAGCTGATGACACAGATGGAGCAAGGCCGAATCTAAATGACACATCAACTTTAGTTGAAGAGGATCATACATTTAGCCGAGTCTACACTGAAGGAAGACCTTGCGGTGGCGCCCTACAATTACATGCTCGCACCCTTGTAGGTGACCTCCTTGGAACCATGTGGCGAGGGTCCTCTTTGCATCATGAATCAATAGGTGAGAAGTAGAGGAGGAGGTGAGGATCTGTGGTGACCCCTCATCAAATTCTATCTAGGCTTGGGCGGCACCAGTGCAAGCGCACACAATGCTGGATTGACAGTGACAACCAGTCAACAGTCATGATGGACTCTCATGAAAGAGTAGAAGCCAAGATTTGAAGGACATAAGAAGATCTGGAGGCGACAGGCTTGGTCTCCGTTTGTCCAACCGCGGGGGTAGTAAGACAAGGGAGCCATTTGGCAGAGGACCCGCGTTCACACGAGCGAGGAAAGATAGAGAAGAAAGAAAGGGAGGTGATTTGGGTCCAGGCAATAGACCGACTAGCTCAGTGTGAGGATAGGAGGCGAGCGCCCCTGGCCATGTGGAAACGTCAAATTGCCTTAGTAAATATGTAGATCTTAGATAATTCATAGTAATTAGCTCCATTGTTATAAAAATACAAATAAGGTACCAAAATTCTTAGAAAATTATGAAACATCATAAAAGTATAATATTAGGCTTTTGATGCATTAATATTAGTGATTTCATGTAAGTTGTAAAATGCTTATTTCATGGATAATAAATATCAAATGATGGTCTAAAATTATGATAATATGTCAGTAAATCCATATTCATGTTTATAATCCAGTTAAGGTCGGTGATTATGATGTTGATGCACAAAATAATGTAATTTGATCCATATGGCTAATTAGGGCTAATATCCCTAAATAAAATGCAATAAATACATACATGCTCAATAAATGATGTAATTTACAGAATACCCTCATATCTATAACTGGAAGTTAATATGTAAGTTTTATATCAGTTAGATTCACAAAATTCATGTTATATGAAATTGACCCTTAATATATGGTTTTGAGACCCTAACTGGAGTAATGCATGTAACCTAGGGTTAATTTGTGCACATAAGTATATGCAACCAGACAATTAGATTGTGTATCTTAATCTAGAATCTAAGACTAGTATTCTAATGATAAGAAGATAAGATAAGTAATGATGCACATATCTTAAGGAGCTAAGTCAAACCCTTGAATGGACATAATTAGGGTTTAGATAAGATATAAAGTAATAGATAATCAAAGTCAAATTGGCAACTCCTGGTCATCCGCAACCTAGGGTTCGCTCTAGGCAATGGCGCAACCAGGACTCCTCGCCACCGCAACGTTTCTCTCTTGCGATTTGTAGGTTCTCTCCATGCCATGGTGGATGATCTTGTGGATAGCTACACATCACTGAGGGTGCATGAGGAAGAAGAGAATGATGTGTTGGATCTACAGGGGGCAGCGGACGAAGAAGGCATCGAGCATATTGCACTGGCACCGGTCGGGAGGTTGATGATGAATAGATCCTACAATTTTTCAATGTTCAAACGCACCATGACCAACGCGTGGGCGTTGAAGAAGGAGACTAGGTTTTGATAGATATCCAACAACCTCTTCGTTATCCAGTTCCTCCACTAGAAGGACAAAGAGAAGGTCATCACTGACGGACCTTGGAACTTCAACAACCACTTACTCATCGCTAGGGACATCAAGCCGGATGACACTCCAGTGGAGATGGTTCTGAGTTTATGCCAATTCTTGGTCTGATTGTATAACATGCCTGATAACACCAAATTTTGTGATGTTTTTGGCTCTTATTTCATTATCAAAACTGCCCTTTTAAACTATTTTCCTCTCCTTTTATATATGTTTCTGCAATAACAGGCCACACTATGCTATTAACTCAATATTTCCATCTTTTGTAGAGTTTTCCTCCATTTTTGACTCATTTATCAGCAATAAGGCCCGTCCCGGCCCACAAACGTGCTCACCTACATCAGCCTTCCCACCAGCCGACCGATACGCCCACTGCCCGATAGGGTGGCGCAATACACCGACGCGCGACATGAGGATGTCGTGCAAGAAGGACTAACGAGCGATACACCTCTTACCTGACAGGGAGCTGGGCTCGCCGCGACAACTTAAGCGTGTCGCGCGATACATGCCACCCACCGGAAGGCGCCACTCGTCACGATGACCGAGAACCGACATCCTTGTGCCGTGCGATACTGATATTAGCCATCTCTGACTCCACGACAATAAGAGCTGATGAAGGACACGTGGCATCCTGAGCACCATAACTTCCCCCAACTGCTGCCTATAAATAGCAGCTACAAGACTCCGATGGGATGGGTCGGAACCCTGCGCAAGCCAACTTAGGAGAGCTTCAAGAGCTAGTGTATCGTGCCTCAGAGGTTGTGCCGGGCGATTCTAGGTGAGCACTTCCCCATCCCGAGAGGGAGGGAATGGTTCTCTTAGGGTCGTACCGGGCACCACTACAGGTCGATATCAGATAACAAGGATACCCGATACAAGTGACCGATACTGGAAGCATGACTCTAGCCCGGCACGATACCGAACCCCGATACACATCGTCAGTCGCGACGTGTCGCCCGAGAGGGTGCCGCCCGACATGATCGTATCGGGCAAGGGCAACCCGCACGATACGTCTGCCCGTTACAAGCGTGCCGCCCGAGAGGGTGTCGCCCGACACGGGGGTATCAGGCAAGGCCCCTGCCCGGTATCAGGCTGGAGAGTCTGCTGCTGTCTGTCGCCCTTCTAGATCAAGGAGGCAACATTTATCTTTATTATTTCAGTCATTTACTTCTTTTACTTATGCGATGTAATTAGACCTTTATATGTTAATGGAATTAGAAGAGTTTAATTATCTGCTGCTTTATGTTTGGTACCTTTGTTGGATGATTGCTATGTTTAACATCTGAACTCTAGCTTGTACGCTTGGATCACATATTGATTAGCTACCAAATCGTGTTTTCCCGTTGCAACAACCTCGAGAGAGGTGTTGTGGCTTTAGTGTTTGGTCCGATTCTGGAGTACGAGAGTTCCTGGAATTGGAGTTTCTTTAGTAACCTTTCCACTCTAACTTAAGTCCAACAACCTCGAGAGGGGTGTTGATGCTTGGTTAGAGGTACCCGCTTCGAGAGGAGGGGTACAAGATGTTTCTGCTGCCGCTTGTTTTACCGAAGTTTTCTCCTTCGTACCTTACTATAGCATTAGTGTTATCTCTCTGTTTTTGTTGCACGAAAACCCCTAAAAACTGATAATTGCTGAAAACCTTAATCTTCCTCGTAGCTCCAGTTGGAGATAGATCTCTTTTGTTTTATCAACCTTAACTAGCTGTTCCCTTACGGGATTTTATCATCTCTTTTCCCTTACCGGAGTGTAACGTGTCGATTCAGCATTCTCAACACTACCACCCTTGTCCCTGTGTTCGACCCCGTAAACAAAGTTGCGGGGGCCTAGAAGGTTTCAGGTTATAAATTTAAAAGTCCAACTACTTCAAATCCGCTCCACTTTTTGGACGCGCGATTTAGGCCGGTCAACTTTTTGGCACCGTTGCTGGGGACAAGGCAAAACGGTACTATAGACGAACCCAAGTCCACTAACTACACTCCAGTGCCTCAAGCTTAGAAATAAGCTTGACATCACTCTCTTTTTCCTTTCTTTATCATTATTGTTATTATTTGCCTGAAATGAATAATTCATATTATTGATAACAGATTTTCTGACTTGATTGTTACACGATGCTCAGGTACTCAGAAGAAATCCATTCTGTTCAACTGAGCACCGACCCCATCCAACATGCCACATCGTGTCGAACCACCCCATTCATAAGGGGAACGCCAAGGAAGGGCTAGGCCTCATTCGCCTCCACCAGAGGGCAACGACTGCTATGACGGAAATGATCAACTTGAAGATCTAGAAATGGAGCAGTTCGAGGAAGATCCTCGCTGTGATAGACGTCGCCACCACCAAAGGCACAGAAGAAATTGCAACAATCAAGAACGACACCAGGAAGGCAGTGACAGTGATGATTCGGAAGAAGAAGAGAAAACGCTGAGGGAGTTAGCTTCCACAAAGGCTAACAATTCCCGGTGCCCTGTCATCATCCCACGATTCAACGCCACCAATTTTGAACTCAAGCCATCTATAATCTCCATGATCCAAAATAAAAGCTTTAGGGGGAGCTCCAAGAATGACAACCCATATCATCACTTGGATGCTTTCAAGAATATCTACGACACCATTAAGATGCAGGGTGTTCCCCAGGAGGTCATCTACTGCAAGGGCTTCATCTTCTCTTTGGAAGATAAGGCTCTATCGTGGTATCTAGGACTTCCCCACCAAGCTCTAAATGGATGGGAAGCACTGGCAGACGCTTTCGTGAACAAGTTCTATCCAACTGAGAAGACAATGAGGAACAAACAAAGGATAACTTCCTTCATGCAAAGGCCCAATGAGAACCTCCACGACGCCTGGGAGCAATACCAGGAATATCAGAGGGACTGCCCTCACCACAACTACAAGAAAGGTTTCTTAATCACTACCTTCTATAACGGTCTAACTCCCGACGAAAGGGTTTCACTAAACGCTACAGCAGGAAGTGACTTCCTAGGGAAGAAGCCGAGCAGGTCTGATAAGATCATCAAAAACATGGCCGAGCTGCAAGCTGACATTGATTATGATAGATCTGACAGAGGGCAGGCTAAGAAGGTTAGTGAAGGACCTTCTTCTGAATCCAAGGCTCTGGAGGCTATTACTTCCCAGATCCAGAGGATAGCTATGGATGTCAAGCAGCTAAGGGAATCTGGCGGAAAAGGGAAGAAGCAGGTTGAAAAAGTAATGAAGTGTGTAACATGTGGAGAAGGGGGACATGGGGTAGATAATTGCATCTACACCCGACCAGACGCGTCAAGCGATACTGAATCTGAGGCCGAAGAGACTGAAAATTTCTCTTTTGTAAATTTTAAAAGGCCGGACCACCCTTGTTTCAGTTACGGCAACAAGGATGCACCTAAGAACTCACATCAGCTGCATAGTTCCTCTAAGCCGCCCCAAGAATTCGAAGAGAGGGGAGGACCAAGTCAGTACACCAAAAACACCTCCTTCCAGTCGAACAAAGGAAACTTCCAGGGTCAAGTTAAGTACCAAGGATCAGCCAAGGAGCAGGATAAGGTTTCTAGCCAATCAGATGCGGTTGGACAACTGTTTGATTTTGTAAAAAGGTAGGCCACAATTAATAACCAGTTAGCGCAGAGTGCACTATCGAATTCGGGTGTTTTGAACTCATTGCAGGTCTAGATGGCAGATATGCAGACACATCAACGCCAAATTGATCAGCAATTAGCTCAAATGGCCGAATTAATAAAGAATCCTTCTGGAAAAATACCGTCCAATACGGAAACGGCAAAGAAGGCAGGGCAGTGATCGAGAGAAACGGGGATCGAGTTGCACGAAATGGATGATGCCAGAGGCTAAGGAGCGAAGAATCTAGAAGACGTCAAGCTGGAGATGAAAACTACAGCACTTCTCGGGAGGCAGCCCGAGTTTTCTTTTCTTTCCTAGAATATGATGCAATTTACTTTCCTGCAAAACAAACATTACAAACATTTGGACTGTAATAAGGCCCGAGTTAGTGCATGCGCCAAATGTGCTGACTCTTCTGTTTTATGGGCCACCGCACTATTTTACAGACCTGGATGGGTAATACTATCTGAGGCAGAGGACTTAACCTTAGGCCAATGATGTTTTACTCATCGACCGCTTTTTCCCCGCTTTGTTTTTAAGTTTTTCTTCTTGATTTTGTTCTGAAGGTTTTGTATCAGGCGGCAACTCAACCGACCAGTAGATCACGCTCATATCAGGAAAAAAGGGTCTATCGGGCGTTGCATAAGTCATGTCAGATGACACACCTAGGGGGCAAGCTCCCGCGTCGGTAAAGATGAGTAATTACCCTTAATTAGATGGATGAGACCGTTCATCTCGGGAATAACTTGTCTCAACGACCGACGCGCGTCCCGGATTTACCCGTTTTACCCCCGGTTGAGATTTCTATATATAGTACGGATGGTTTTACCATGTCGGGCTACCACTTTTGCTCTTCTAGCTCCCGTATCAGGCGGTAATCTCCCCTTTTGCTCGTATTTCATCCGGCTAGCTTTTGTTCTCGTGTCGCGCGATAGCTTCAGATAAGTAAAGGTATAGCCCGACATCTTGTTTGCCCGACACGACCTTCCTATCACGCACAACGTATAGAGTTAACGGCTTTAGTCGATTTCTTTTTATGTCGCCCGATACGTGTGTCGCGTGACCCATCTTTAAATCACGCTTGCCCGATAAGCTATATCGGGCAATAGCCGTGTCGCCCATCCTGGTACCACCTCGTTTGTTCTAGTTATCGAGCGATACATTTTTCCCTCAGGAGGTCCCCATCGGGCTGTTTGATTCACGCAACCGTATCGCCCGACCCACCCGTGTCGGGCAACGTGTTTAACACACAACTTTCCTCTATATCATCCAGCTTTGTATCACCTTGAACGTTCTTTTGATGGACGCTACTCATAATTTGTAACGGGCCCAATCTTATCGTGCATCAGTTTTTCTTGCCTACCTAACATTCGAATGATCAAGGAACTTGTTTAATGATAACAAATATGGCCCGTACAAAGCAAACCGCCCTTCGGATTGACAAACACGACAGAAGAATCGACACTGAGGCAGCAGCCGAAGCAACAACGGTAGGACAGAAATGCCAGAATCCTGAGGCAGATCCCCAGGCAGCTGAGCCCTCAACCGTTGAGAGGAGAGCAAGGACGGAAGAAGTAACGAGTCCATTTTCTTTCCCAGAGGATGCAGCCAGAACAAGTGCAAGGCTCTCAAGAAGGAAACACAAGGTTCGTGTAGATTATGACGATGATAATCGGCGTATGGTATACAAAGAGCTCTTGAAAACACTTGTGGATACTATATCCAAAGAATATATCCCCCGTGAAGAAGGTGGCTTCACGACAAATGAACCCAAAATACCCACATTCAATCCAGAATCCACTGGAGAAAGACTTCCACTGATTTTCTCTTTTGAAGATGGTCCTAAACCACCGCAAAAACCAGACTATGATAAGGAAATGGACCTCACTTGGGGGCTACCAAATCAAGAAAAAGTATTGGAAGAGATAAGTGGACTTCACTGACGAAAGTTTAAAGAATCTGAGATTGATGATCAGTCCTTTTGTTCATGTTCACAATGGAAGTATCTAAAGCCTATTAGTTTTGGAACTTCTTCCTCAGCAAAAGAGCATGACTGATCTCATTTGAGTCTCGCAATTCCGAACACGCTTTTACCTTTCGATACAACTGGCTGCAACATCTTCGTCCTAGAATGGATATCAAATGTAGAGACGCCTGACTAGATCCTCCACATCAAAAACCACGGTAACCATCTTTAATGTGTGTGAGCTCCCATCTAGCGCAGGAAACACTCACCAGATAACCTTCACTGGGTTAGCATTACCCTACCTTATCTACTTCACAACTCTGGGACAGAGTGTGGAGTAAGTTTGGGGGGGGGTACCATGTACCAGCGAGGGAGGTATAAAATTTTGTATACCTTTTGTCCCTTTCTCCCTTGTTCCATTTTGTTCCTTTTCTATATCATTTGCACATATACTTTCGCATGCTCTTACAAAATTTTGAAATTTTTTTTTCTTATTTTGTCTCCATGCATATGTACAACGACGCTATATAGTAAAAATCAGATACGACTTCTTGCCAGTTTATTTTATATGTGCCTAAGGAGATGCAAGTTTTGTTATGTCTCTTTGATAATGCTACCTCAAACAACAAAAGGCTATGACTTTCCACGCCAAAAATTTTGAAAAATAATCTCGCAACAGCTAAGAGACGTGTAGGCAGAAGGAAAAAGCTGTCCAAACAGCAACAAAAATTCCTCTTACTTTCCCTTACCCAACAAAAATCCCAAAAAAGAGAGAATAGCCTTATGAGAGTGAATAAAAGCATGAGAGTTGTACCAAATGAAAAGAAAAGAAAAAAATACATACACACTTGTTTTCTAAAAGTACCCATCTTTAGGCATGGTAGATCCGGGGCAGTGGTACGTAGGATGTGAAATCACTGCTCTAAAGCCAACTGGCTTGGACTACAGGGACCACTTGCTGCTAACGGACCCTTACCTGGATGGACTGATGGGAAACAAGAAAAACCCAAAAAGCCTTAAGCCTACCCAAACACACAACTTTCTTCCCCTAAAAGCTGTTTGGTGTGAAAGCTAACTTCGAAATCATGCACCTAAGTCTCGCCGAAGCTGTGGAGAATTTTTTTTCTTAAATAAGGCAGGAGAAAATAAAGTCTATTGTTTGTGAACGGGCTGTATTGTCAGTAAGACATCTCAATGCTCGCTCAAAACCCTTGGTCTGAAAACTATACCGGTCAAGAAGAAGCATCACAAAACAAAGTATAAATATTGATTGAGGACAATCAAAATGCTAAGTTTGGGGGAGTTGATTACACCAAATTTTGTGATATTTTTGGCTCTTATTTCGTTATCAAAACTGCCCTTTTAAACTATTTTCCTCTCCTTTTATATATGTTTCTACAATAACAAGCCACACTATGCTATTAACTCAATATTTCCATCTTTTGCAGAGTTTTCCTCCATTTTTGACTCATTTATCAGCAATAAGGCCCGTCCCGTCCCACAAATGTGCTCACCTACATCAGCCTTCCCACCACCCGGCCGATACGCCCACTGCCCGACAGGGTGGCACAATACACCGACATGTGACATGAGGATGCCGCGCAAGAAGGACTAACGGGCGATACGCCTCTTACCCGACAGGGAGCCAGGCTCACCACGATAACATAAGCGTGTCACGCGATACATGCCACCCACCGACAGGCGCCACTCGTCACGATGACTGACAGCCGACATCCTTGTTCCGTGCGATACTGATATCGGCCATCCCCGACTCCAAGATAATAAGAGCTGATGAAGGACACGTGGCGTCCTGAGTACCATAACTTCCCCCAACCGCTGCCTATAAATAGCAGCTACATGACTCCGATGGGATGGGTCGGAACCCTGCGCAAGCCAACTCAGGAGAGCTTCAAGAGCTAGTGTATCGTGCCTCAGAGGTTGTTCCGGGCGATTCTAGGTGAGCACTTCCCCCTCCCGAGAGGGAGGGAATGGTTCTCTTAGGGTCGTACCGGGCACCACTGCAGGCCGATATCGGACAACAAGGATACCGACACAAGTGACCGATACTGGAAGCATGACTCTAGCTCGGCACGATACCGAACCCCGATACGCATCGTCAGTCGTGGCGTGTCGCCCGAGAGGGTGCCACCCGACATGATCGTATCGGGCAAGGGCAACCCGCACGATACGCCTGCCCGTTACGAGCATGCCACCCGAGAGGGTGTCGCCCGACACGGGGGTATTGGGCAAGGCCCCTGCCCGGTATCGGGTTGGAGAGTCTGCTGCTGTCTGTCGCCCTTCTAGATCAAGGAGGCGACATTTATCTTTATTATTTCAGTCATTTACTTCTTTTGCTTATGCAATGTAATCAGACCTTTATATGTTAATGGAATTAGAAGAGTTTAATTATTTGTTGCTTTATGTTTGGTACCTTTGTTGGATGATTGCTATGTTTAACATCTGAACTCTAGCTTGTACGCTTGGATCGCGCTTCGATTAGCTACCGAATCGTGTTTTCCCGTTGCAACAACCTCGAGAGAGGTGTTGTGGCTCTAGTGTTTGGTCCGATTCTGGAGTACGAGAGTGCCTGGAATGGGAGTTGCTTTAGTAACCTTTCCACTCTAACTTAAGTCCAACAACCTCGAGAGGGGTGTTGATGCTTGGTTAGAGGTACCCGCTTCGAGAGGAGGGGTACATGATGTTTCTACTGCCGCTTGTTTTACCGAAGTTTTATCCTTCGTACCTTACTATAGCATTAGTGTTATCTCTCTATTTCCATTGCACAAAAACCCCTAAAAACTGATAATTGCTTAAAACCTTAATCTTCCTCGTAGCTCTAGTTAGAGATAGATATCTTTTGTTTTATCGACCTTAACCAGCTGTTTCCTTATGGGATTTTATCATCTCTTTTCCCTTACCGGAGTGTAATGTGTCGATTCAGCGTTCTCAACACTACCACCCTTGTCTCTGTGTTTGACCCCGTATATCTACTTCGACCCCGTAAACAAAGTTGTGGGGGCCTAGAAAGTTTTGGGTTATAAATTTAAAAGTCTGACTACTTCAAATCTGCTCCACTTTTTGGACACGTGATTTAGGTTGATCAATGCCGCTAGGGTACAAGTCTAAGGAGTCGATCAAGGCGGTAGCCAGCAAAATTGGTAGGGTTTGTGCTATCGACAGGCGAGACCTAGGTTGGGGGGCATCTTGCCGAGCTAGGGTGGAGATCGATATTACAAAGCCGATACGTCAAAAGCATAAGATTCATGATAGGGAAGGTAGGGTTGTATCAATCAAGATAAGATACAAACAATTACCAACCTTTTATTATCTTTGTGGAGTGATTGGTGACCTCGAGAAGGATTGCAGAGATGAGGAGGAGGAGGAGTAGGAAGGCATGGCCCCGAGAATGTGGGGACCATGGAATAAAGCGTCTCTGATGAAAAGATGGTACATCCCTATTAAAGAAAAGCTATTGTGGAGGGAGAGAACAAACAAGGAGACACATTTCACCTCCAAACCTACGATGTCACACTCCAGGCTAGGAGGGAGGGTGCACAGGGAGGATGGCGGCAGTGGTCATCCGAGCATCAAGACGGGTCACCAGGGGTCAGAGGAGGTAGGAGAGTCTTCTGATTCAGACACGATGGTGGACTTTGAAGATGTCTTTGTCAAACAGATGGGGAGGGAGGACAACATGCACATGATGGCAGAGGACGGTGCAATGCAAGCACTCACAGTCACATGTCAGTGCAGCGGTGGACAGGGTAATGGTGACTTGAGAACCCCATTGAGGACGCAGCAGGCGGGGAGCATGACTACTCAGAGAGGAGGGGAGGTTGTCACAGGGACAAACACAATGAAAACATGATCAACAGGTGGGGGCGCCACCACAGAGGCATCCAAGGAAGCTGCACACAATGTTGGGGGGGACGTTGCCATAGAGGTAACCAAAAGAGATGCATGCACTGTTTAGGGGGGCGTCGTGACCCCTAGACAAGAGACAGTATTGGAACATAGACAAGAGTAAGGAGAAGGCATGAACAAGAAGAAGAATGGGAGATTGGGAGCCCAGGTGAAGACACTATCATAGCTGGGGAGGATGCACAATAGCAAGAAGGATGGAGGGGGCAAGGTTAGGAAGGTGAGATGGTGCACAAGGCTAGGGTCGTGCCAGTCAGGCATGGCGGGAGAGGGTAAAATGAGGCTAAAGACACATGAAGGGGGGAAGAGGAGGAGAGGGGGTGAGGAGGAAGATCAGTTGGAAGTGGAAGGGGAGATGGGGATGGGGATGGGTATGGGGATGGGGGGTAAGCACTTGAGAGTTGAGGTCTAGTGTGAACCAAATCACACATCAGTAACGGGAACTGGGGAGGTCCAGGCCCGTGAAGGGCAATGAAAACCCTATGTTGGAACGTACAGGGCCTGGACAACCCTAGGACGGTGGACTCTCTCAGGTAGAGGTGTTGGAGAGAGATGCCTGACATAGTCTTTGTGATGGAAACTATGTGTAGGGGTGGAGATCAGGAGGCAGTGAGAAGGAAGTGTGGGTTTAATGTGGGTTTTGGTGTTGACAATAGGGGAAGGGGGGGAGGTTTGGGGCTGTGGTGGAGAGGAGAGGGTGTTACAGTGAAGTCTTTCTCTGACCATCACATCAGTGCTGCGGTGGGGAATGAGGGCATCCATGAGTGCTTCTGCTTTGTGGGGATCTACGGATGGGCAACCACCCATGAGTGACATAATACATGGCGGCTTATGGAGGATCTTTGTGCTAAGTCCAGATAGCCTATTGTGCTTGGTGGGGACTTCAATGAAATTTTTGCTCATATTGAGAAGTAGGGAGGACAACCACTGAACGAGTGGTAGATGCACAACTTCAGGGAGGCCATTTATAGATGTCAACTGCTTGATTTAGGATCTACAGGCAATAAATTCACATGGAGGAGAGAGCTGGATGCAAGTAATCTGATTCTAGAAAGACTTGACTGGTTCTTGGCAGACAAAATGGTGTGATATATTCAACATAAGGAAGGTCAAGAATTTCCCAATTCTCAATTCTGACCATGGACAGTTCCTTTTGTGGGCTGAGTGGAGAAGCTAGGGGGAGGGACAATTTGAAAGAAGGTTCAGGTTTGAGACCTTCTGGCTAGTTTCACCGGAGTGCAAGGAGGTGGTCACACAGGCGTGGGACACCAATCATGTCTTGGGTCTTAAAGGGCAGATGGAAAAATGTGTTGAAAAGTTAGCTGGTTGGGCGGCAGATAAATTTGGAAATATTAAGAGGAGAATCCAAAAGATTGAAAAGAAGCTTGGCATTGCTCAGAACCAGCCATATTCTAATGATATGCTATAGGAATGTGAGTCGTTAGCAAAAAAGCTGCATGAACTTCAGCGGATGGAGGAAATCTTTTGGTTGGCTAGGGCCAGGACCAATGAGATAAGAGATGGGGATAGGAACATAAAGTATTTTCATCATAAAGCTATCCAAAGAAAGAGACACAATACTATAGAAGGGATCTTAAAGGAGGATGGGAGTTGGCACACAGAGGCAGATTCTATTGCTAAAATTATCTCGTGACATTTCAATTCCCTCTTCTCCACTTCTAACCCATCAGGAATGGATGAGTTCCTTGAAGGTTTTCCACGGGTGGTTCCTGAGTCTTCATTTTTAGATCTTGATAAAGTCCCCACAGAGGCAGAAGTATGGAAAGATATCCAACAAATGCATCTCAACAAAGCACCTGGACCGAATGGGATGAAAGCAATTTTCTACCAAAAGTTTTGGGAGGTAATTAAGAATAACTTGCTATCCTTAATTACTAAATGGTGGAAAGGGGAGGTGGATCTTGCTGACATAAATGACACATATATTGTCCTCATTCCAAAAATAAACAGACCGGTCTGGTTACCTGAATATAGGCCGATCAGTCTATACAATGTATCCTACAAAATTATTACCAAGGTCCTGGCGAATAGAATCAAACCGTTGATGAATGAGATTATTTCTTAAAATCAAAGTGCTTTCATAGGAGGGAGGATGATCACAAATAACACTATGGTTGCTTATGAAATGTTCAATACCATGAAACACTAAAAGAAGGGTAAAGAAGGTTTGATGGTACTCAAACTGGACATGTGTAAGGCTTATGATAGGGTGGAGTGGCCTTTCTTGGAGAGGGTCATGGGAAGGTTGGGGCTGCCGTACATTTGGAGGAATAAGGTTATGGAGTGTGTGACCAGCGTATCCTACAAGTTCATTGTCAATGGAAATAGGAGAGGATCTTGAAACCCATCTAGAGGGCTTCTCTAAGGTGATCCTATCTCCCCATATCTCTTTCTTTTTTACACAAAAGCACTTTCTTTTTCTCTGTCTAAAGCTGTGCAGGGCAACAAAATTCACAGGACATTGTAGACGGATGCCACGTATAAAAACTAAGCAGTATAAGAAACAAGGCCAGGATAAACATCTAATGTGAAGCATTTTTATCCCTTCATAGATATACTACGCTGCTGTATTACATCTTTTATTAATGCCCAAAGGATTTGAGTCATACTACTCAAATACAATTGACCACTACTAAGTTGAAATATGTGTCATACAAGTTCTAGAAAGAGCCATAATCCATGATCTTCTCCCTACTCGGTTAGTACGAGTGAACACCGTAGTGACATATCAGTCAAACTACCGCCAACGACATATAGTCAAGCCGATATCACCTAGCCCACCTTGGTATAGGTCACGAGGCTAGACACTAGGGTGTTAAACCTTGCCACCGAGGTACAACCATAGTTGTTTTCCAATCACATCAAACACACCCACCCACCCACATATATATATGTATATGTATATATATATATATATATATATATATATATATATATATATATATATAATCACTGAGATACATAGAGATTCTTACACTGAGGTATGACTTTACCCATCCTCAAAACACCTGGAGTCAAGATGACAAGGACACAAAATCAGTTGTGCCTCACATACTCAATAGTATGTGTTTCGAGTTTCACTTAGGAATACTCGTTTCACTATCCAACAATTTCTGATGCCAGAATGGATATGTAGCACAAGGCAACTACATGATCAGGGTTGCACTTGATTAATTAAAGGCAATTGGTATCTTTTAACTACATCGATCAAGTTACGTACAAAACCTAGAAAGATTATACAAAGATAGGGGTAGATGCAACTTCAAAAGATATTAAATGTATGAGATATAAGCTTGTCACATCATCACATGATACTGTTTCATTTTTGCTCGTGAGACCATCACTATTTTCATACCACCATGGGATTCCAATCCCTTATCACATCACACAAAGGGTATCACCTCAATTATGGCACAAAGACACTGCTAAGGTCATAAGATAATTCATGTTATTCCCTGCAAGAACATCATTATCTTTCCATGCCTCATCAAGGCTCATCAGTACCTCCATTGACTTGACACATACATTTTTCAAAAATAATATATACATCTATGGTGCTTTTCTAATAGCTAACTGCGGTTACAACATTAAGAGAGAGAAAGTACTCCATCTACATGCTAATTACTCAAGCAAGCTAAGCATTATCACCATGCACTCAAATTAGGGTTAAGGTATAATAAAGAAAACTAATTTATAGGTTTTAGATCAACAATAGATCTAAACCCTAACTATCATCCTCTTCAAAATTCTTGGAAGCACACAAGTTAAACACCATCACCATAAGGACAACACTTAGACTAACATAGAGTCCAAGAATCTTCATTGATCGAAGAGGATATGTCTCACATTCTTTATCGAATGAAGAGGTGAACCACCCCGAACGACCATCTAGGTTGACACATCAACAACCACTAGAACAAACAACTCCATCAATGGAAGAGAAGGCTTAGCGACTGAAGAAAAACTTCATCCCTTCATAGACCAAAGAAGATGGTTACCTTAGCGACCAGTTAAGTAGATCCATGCTTAGCAACCTAAAAGATGTCAGAAACTCATTGAACTGTCAAACCATATCTTGATAAACATCAAGTGAGAGAAAATCTCATCAAACTCATGATCAAACATGTCACTTATCACCATGAAACCAAAAACGTCCAAGGTACAAACCATAAGAAGAAAAATGACTTCAAAACCCTAATTTTGACCACCAACATGAAAGAAAGGAAAACCATGACATAGAGAGAGAGAGAGAAAACCAATGTTATATACATGCATACATAAAAAATCTCCATCATTAAGCAAGAAACGAAAACCATGATAAGGGGAAAGAAACCAACATTTAACACATGCATGCAAGGATCACAACCTCCATCATCAAACAAGATTTTTGGTACAAGCTTAGGGTTTCATCAAAGAGGGGTTCGTTTATTCAAGATCTCCCTAGAACATGAACCCTAGATCATAGATATCACTACCACTCTACTTAGAACCAAGTTTTTAGGGATAGATTATTTGCATGCAAGTTAAGTGCAACAATAGTCAAGGAGAAAGTTATATAACTTTCCCTTCATAAGGATGAATCAACTACAACAACAAGGAGATCCAAGAAGAGAGAGGAAACCCTAGCTTGATCACCTCCAAGTCCAAGCTAGCACCACCTCAAAGAGAAAAGAAACCCTAGGTTAAAGGAGCACAAGATGGAAAGAAAAACCATAGGCCAAAGATACAAGAAAGATTAGTTCTTCATGCTCAACTCAAGCAATACTATGGCGAACCATGGATTCAACAAAGAAGAGAGTAGTTCCTCGAGCTCAACTTTAAGAACCACCATGGAGGACAATGGATTCGACCAAGAAGAGACAGAAGAGAGGTAGGGTAGCAAAAAAACAAAGATTAAGAGAAAGATCACTTACCCAAACCAAAGAGAAGAGCAAAGGATTGCCAAACGATCACCAAAGAAGGGTTGCTCCAAAACCCTAGCTCACAAGCAAGATGGATCGGCCACTAGAGCTCCACCTCCACCACCCAACACAAGGCGAAAAGCTCCCAACAAGAAGAGAGAAGTAAAAGGTGAAAAAGGGACCACTTGCATGCAAGGAGAGAGGTTTATATAACCAAGGGCGAGAGAGAAACAAAGAGGGTTAGGCGTCATGCAAACATGTGCCACTTGTACACAACATCTCGTCCATTCAAGAACTAAGCTCATGCATGCATCAAGGGTGATAAAACCAAGGAAAAAAAGCAACCAACCTAGTCCAGTAAAACTCTTCAATTGAAGTGATACAAGATCCAAAAGCTCAACAATCGCATAGATAAAAAAGCCATCAGTCACATAGAACTCAACCTAGGGTTCCTTGGATCATAGACCAAAGAGACCACTAGGTACACCTCAAACATCATTGACCATTGCAACAGATGTCTAAGGGAAGCTCGTCCATCATTAAAACAAGGTAACTCAACACCAAGGTTTACCATTACTTAGGGCAACCATGCAAACCCTAAATATCAACTCATGATGTCACCACATCAAACCAAGGTATAACAAGGTTAGGGGGGTAACTCCCTCCACATCAAAACATGTGAGGCATAAAAAGCATGTGATAAGATACAAGATAAACCCTAAACATGGGTAAATTGCAACAAGGTCCATAACAAGCACATATAAGCATAACTAGCTCAAACATCATCCAAACTGAACCAAACTTAAAGCATAAGCCTATCACATGTTATTAAAGCACACCATGTGATTAGATTTTAAGCAAAAAATTATGCTAAGAAAGAAAGATTAATCTGAAATCTAGGTCAGGGGTCTTACAACCATAAACCCCTAACAAGGATTTCTTCCCTTAAATCTTACACGAACAAGGATGGGTACTTCCTACACATCTCATCCTATAACTCCCATATGGTTTCCTCCATGACACGATGATGCCATAAAACCTTAACAAGAAATATATACTTCTTCTTCAACCTCTTCACTCTCCTATCCAGGATCAACACATGACCCTCCACATGTGACATATCATCCTCCAACTCAATCTCCACTGGGTGTAACACTTGCTGTGTATCTGGATGACACTTCCTCAACATGAAAACATGGGGGACAAGGTGCAACCTGTGCAATTCTGGAGGTAGATCCAACCTATAAGCCACCTTCCCAACACATGCCACAAGGTAAGGTCCCACATACCTGGGAGCCAACTTACCTTTCTTGCCAAACCTCAGCACACCTTTCTAGGGAGAGACATTAAGATACACCTTGTCTCCTCCTTGGAACTTCAAAGGTCTATGATAGTTATCAACGTAAGACTTCTATCTATCCTGGGCCGCCTTCAACTGCTACTGTATCATATTGATTTTCTCTATAGTCTGCTGCACTAACTTAGGACCCAAAAGTTGATACTCAGCTATCTCATACCAACAAAGCGGTGACCGACAACGCCTCCCATAAAAATCTTCATACAGTGACATATATATACTCTGATAATAACTGTTGTTGTAGGAAAACTATGTCAAACTCAAATGTACATTCCAACTTCCAAGAATCTACAAAACACAAACTCTCAACAAGTCTTCAAAAATATGAATGATCCTCTCAGTCTGACCATCTGTCTGAGGGTGAAAAGTTGTAGTGAACTTCAGCTGTACACCTATAGCTGCAGGCAAACACTCCCAAAAATGAGTGGTAAACTGAGGACCTCTATCAGATACTATGGTAACTAGAATACCATGTAGATGAACTATCTCATCAACATATATCTGTGCCAACTTCTTTGTTGTATACATCATCTTGACTGGAAATAAGTGAGCTAACTTGGTCAACCTGTCAACTATCACCCATAAAGAATCATGACTTTTGACTATCCAAGGAAGTCCAACCAAAAAGTCCATGGTGATATTGTTGGTATGTATGCCCAGAGAGCCAATCATATGATGATTGGAATGACATATGTTCTGATTGATTTGATAAATATCAAAGGCAACCTTCCAATTTATTCTAGCTCAATCGATTATGAGATAAATGATGGAGCAGAATGAATGTCTAAAGAATGACAATATTCAATGATGTAAGTCTTTGGGTTGAGGACTTGAACAATGAGATCATACAGATGCTAAGAGTATGTACATTCTTGTTTATGTCCCTAGCCAGATGTCATTGTGGATAGACAACAATGACACAATAAGACTAGAGTGTGTGTTTGTTGATGACAATGTCTCATTAGTCATGATATATGATATCAAACCAAGCACATAGATACATGTTGGAGAATAGTGTATCGAACAGACTCACCATGAGAGTGACACATGGAACCATGACATGGTAGTAAGAGTCATCTCTCATAAGGATGGTGGTGATTGTGGTTCTTAGACCTAAAATCACTGCACTCATCGAATGTGATTGGGTACACTTTGACATCATAAAACACAGTCCTAAAACATGGGTTGTTATAATGGTGATGATTGGGTGGCTTTGACGCATGACACAGACTGTGAGTGATAGATATGGGATTTGTCCCTCCTAAGAGAGTATGATGTCTAAGCCACTTAATAAGCGAGACTAAGAAAGGCATGCACATGAACATGTGAATCAATATATGATATTGATGTCACACATATCTCAGACAGTCTCCTCTAGTTCAAGAAACATGAATGAACATTGAAAGGATGACAACTCCATGCCTTGAGTTCATTTAGGATATCAGAGACAAAGGAATTATACATTCACTGGAACACCAATCACAGACTGTAGGATTGAAAGTTATTCTCCAGCTTTCCTTTTCACTTGGGTAGCACTAATGTGCGACTAGGTACCGCTCTTTTCTTGTGATGTCATAAGCTAGTTATGGACATTCATTGCCAATGTGAAATGGGACCTATAGGGTCACACACAAAGGATTAACCTAGAAGAGGAGTTTATCCATGAATGATGTTTGGATTGATTACTAAAGTGTTTAGGTACTCAATCAAATATTCAATCAATAGACTTGACTTAAAATCATAAAGTTCAAGTGCCAAACCAAGTGATTAGAGTGTCAAATTGATTAAGAATTGAATTGACTGTATTTTGCACAATATGGACCACCATGACTGGTTCACTCTAGTGAACCGATCGGTTCAATTGGACCAAACAAGTAGTGTTGGGTTGTCCCAATTTTTGAGATTTTTTTTTCCATTTCACTTATTCATCACTTATTCAATTCAATTGGGACAAGAATAAATCTTTGCATTAATGAGAAATGAATAAGGAAAGTCAATTGTAGGTAGGTCTTGGAAGTGAAATGACCGGTTCACTAAGTGAAATGACTGGTTCACTAAGTGAAGTGACCGATTCACTAAGTGAACTGATCGGTTCACACTCCCAATTGACCGGTTCACTAGTGAACCGATCAGCTCACCTTGCCAAAACGACCATTTTAGTTATGAAATGATCGGTTTGCCTACCAAAGTACAAATTGTTCATGGAAATTCCAAACCCTTCTACTCCCACACAGAGTGAGAACTCTAACCTACCCTCTACTATAAATAGAGGGGTACATGGGGATTTTCAAGAGATACAACTTAGAACATCATTTGCTCTGCAAAGTTGTTATCCTCTCTGGTTGTGATAACTGAGAGAGCCCAAGCAAGTTCTACCCATACAAGGAGGAACAGTGAGGGAAAGACAACTATAGAAAAGCAACTGGTTGTGGAAAAGTGTGTCGGTGACTAGTATGCTGAAAGAAGGGAACAACTCCTTCTAGTCAGTTCTTTAGGACAACTAGAGTTCCTGGTAGTCCATGTAGACTATCTATAAAGGCAAGAGACTTCTGCTACTCAGGAGGACAATAGTCAACTGTAGTCTAGGTCAAGACTAAGAGCTGCACAAACATCGTAGAAGATAGGTGATTGAAGACCACACTTGCTGTGAGGTATCGTCACTGAGCAAGACTCAGGACCAGGTATAACTTGCTAAAACCATCCTTCCCATTACATAGATGTTGATGCGATCTGCTGGTTATGGGTTTATGGTCAAGTAAATTTTTGTTTCCACTACCTACTCTGACCACATAAAACACAACAAATATGATCCCATTTCCACAACGGTATATGTATTGGTTGCAATGTTCATAAAGGCTTATGATGCTCAGCCTTGACCTGTTGATAAAATTGGACATCTAGCCATAAATCCTACCATGTCATGCTTCAAATGATACTGCTAATATAGATCCTTCAAATCGTGTTACATCTAGGTACTACCTAGGTGCATAACATACATTGAAGAGTGGGCATCCTCAAGAACCAACTTCCTCAAGCTATCAACATCGGGAACAACTATTTAGTTATGGAAGAAATCTATCCCATCATCAGCCTCATGGAAACAATCATACTTCTTACTTCCAAACTCTACCCTAATATTCTGTATCACAAGATCAACCTACTCCACATCTATGATCTGTTGTATCAAGGTATGCTTCACTTGTAATTATGCTAGCAAGCCTACCAACATGGACACCTCTAACTGTACATTCATCTAACGAAGCAACAGTAACATATCTCATGTGTGGCACTCCAAAGAATGTAATTGTGCCTTATCTAAAAATGATGACAAAGAAGACTTCCTGTGTAACGCCCGGGCCCACTGCCCTAGGCTCTAGTAGAGTTTCAGGAATGATGACTGGCCCCACAAACCACCACTAGCCTTAACTGCGCACTTTGTCCACACTGACACGCAAGCTAGGATCAACTTCCCGACTGGTCACCCATCCTAGTACTACTCCAAGCTGAGCACGCTTAACTATGGAGTTCTTTAGAGATGGGCTCCCTGAAAAGGAGGTGCACCTTGGTGATATGGGTAGTCCAATCATTCCTTTTAAGATCAACTTATCCGAGGCCTCAAATCCTGGGATGTTACAATCTCCCCCACTTAGACTCTTGACGTCCTCGTCAAGGCTCAACTATATGGCATCATAATCTGACCCCATTTCAGTGCAGACCCACAATGGCCCATGGACACCCAGCTCCCGTCCACGGCTACCAGCGCAAGGGCGGCTCCATCTCGTCTCTACGGATAGCCCTTTCCAACTTGCCTGGACCGCACGGCTCAAGACTGGCATGCCACATGCCCATGTGGGCCCCACCTACTGGAGGGGTTATGGCTCTGATACCATTTGTAATGCCCGGGCCCACTGCCCTAGGCTCTAGTAGAGTTTCAGGAATGATGACTGGCCCCATAAACCACCACTAGCCTTAACTGCGCACTTTGTCCACACTGACGCGCAAGCCAGGATCAACTTCCCGACTGGTCACCCATCCTAGTACTACTCCAAGCTGAGCACGCTTAACTATGGAGTTCTTTAGAGATGGGCTCCCTGAAAAGGAGGTGCACCTTGGTGATATGGGTAGTCCAATCATTCCTTTTAAGATCAACTTATCCGAGGCCTCAAATCCTGGGATGTTACATCCTGCTAAGTGCATCAACCACCACGTTCACCTTCCCTGGATGGTAGTCTATCATGCAATCATAATCCTTGATCAACTCCATCCACCTACTCTTCTACATGTTTATCTCCTTCTTTGAGAAGATATACTGAAGGTTCTTATGGTCGATGAAGATCTGACACTTATCTCTATAAAGATAGTGTCTCCAAATATTTAAAGCATGGACCATAGCTGCAAGCTCTATGTATGCTTCGAGTAGTTCTACTCATGTTTCTTAAGCTGTATCGAAGCAAAAGAGATCATGTTCTTGTCCTGCATCAAGATGCATCTGAAGCCATTCTTCGACACATAACAGAAGAGGATGCAACCTTTCCCTCATTTGGGTAGAAATAACACTGCTACACTAGTCAACTTTTCCTTTAAGAACTAAAAAGAACACATACACTTATCATCCTAAAAAAAAAGGTACACCCTTCCTCGTCAACTTTGTTGTGTAATGCCACAACACCAAAGTTCTTAATGAACCTCCTGTAGTGGCCTACCAAGCCTAGGAAATTACAAATGTTTATCAGTGTCTTAGGATGCTCCCATACCAGCACTAACTATACCTTCTTTGGGTCAAAACAAACACCCTTAACAGATATCACGTACCCAAGAAAAGACACCTCCCTCATCCAGAGCTCACGCTTGTTGAACTTGGCATACAACATGTGCCGCCTCAACAATTCCAACACTTTTCATAGATGCTGTTCATGATATAGACTGTCTCTGGAGTATATCAAGATGTCCTTGATGAACACCACCAAAATTGATCCAAATAAAACCTAAACACTCGGTTCATCAGATCCATAAAGGCATGTTTGTCGAACCAAACGACATTAACACAAACATGTAGTGACCATATCTAGTCCTGAAAGTTGACTTGGGTATGTCATCCACCTTGATCTGCAAATGATGATAACCTGGTCTCAAATCTATCTTCAAAAACACAACTATACCTCTAAATTGATCAAATGATCATTTATCCTTAGGAATGGATACTTGTTCTTGATAGTGACCTTGTTCAACTGCCAATAAACTATTCACAACCACATAAAATCCTCCTTCTTCTTCATGAACAACACAAGAGCACCCCAAGGGGAAGTTCTCACTATAATAAAGCTTTTCTCTAGCAACTCCTACAACTGCCTCTTCAACTCCTACATCTCTATAGGTGCCATCTTGTACGGTTCTTGTCCAATGGGATGCTTTCCATGAACAAGATTGATCTCAAAATCAATCTCTCTGGGAGGGGGAACACTGGGAAACTCTTCAAGAAAAACATCCTAAAATTCCCGAACAACATGCACCTCTTGTGTTGTAGGACTCTTCCTCTTGGTATCCACAACAAGTGCTAAGAAAGCCTCACATCCCTATCTTGTCAGTCTCTCTGTTGTCATAGCTGACACCAAGCACATCGAAATAATCTTCCTATATCCTTGGAAGACCCACAAAACATCTCCCTCATGAAACATCACCACCTTAGAACTATAGTCCAGGACCACCCGGTACTTCTCCAAGGTATCCATCCCAAGGATAACATCTAATCCATGCATGTCAAGCGGCATAAGGTTCAATTGAATGCTGTGTCTTGAGAAAGAAAGAACGCAAGATGGACACTCCTACCACAACTCAGCAGAACCAACAAGAGGAGTTTCTAACCAAAGACTATCAGATTTACTAACAATAGGAAGATAACAACTCTCTATCACCTCTCTGGTGATAAAAAGTGAGTCACACCCAGATCAACCAAAACAGATACAAAAGAAGTAGTCAAATAGAATGAAAAATTTCCATTTGACCTATCATGACCCTTGGATTAACTACTCCCTCCGATTGACTCATAGAATATGATCGAGCTGTTGTTTGTTGTCGTCCACATACTATGCTAGCTTGTCCAAAGCATCCTACTTGTGATTTTGGACCACATCCTATGCCACCACCACAGTAGAACTACTTCTGTTGAGAACCCCATTAACTCTGCCTCGATTGCTGTGTAACCTCCTCATCCTTCATAGGGAAGAGAAACTTGGTATGTCCAGTCTATACACACTTATAATAGGTCTTACTCATGTACCATGGCCTGGATAGCCCTATCACCGACACTTATGCTGTATTGTAGACTCCAGCTAGTGGGAAGCTACGACCTCTACCCTTACTCAAGGACCAATATGACGACACCACTGATTGTGCTCAGAGAAAGCTAACCTCTATTGTGATGAGGTGAAGAAAACCTCAATTTCTTAAAGGCTCTCGATGATTGTCCCTGAAACTAAGCTGTGCTCCCCTTAGTGTTGGATTCACACTTTCCAATAGTAGATTGTTCGATCCTCATCACAAACTCCATAAATGTAGCAAACCTCTCTCTATTATCCAAGAGAGACACCATCTTTGTCAACTCCTTACTCAAGCTCTTCTCCAACCATCACATCCTCTCCTTATCTATTGCCGCCATGTGAGAAAAGAACCTCAATAACTCCATAAACTTGGCCTTATACTCGTTGATCGACATTGATTCCTGTCAGATCTTCTCAAACTACAATATCTTCTAATCCAAATACATCTTTGAGAAGTATCAGCTCACAAACTCCCGCCTAAACTCCTCCCAGCTAATCACCACTCCATGTCTCTTCTCCTCCTCTATGTCTCACCGATGGCCAACACCACCCTTCATCAAGTACACCACATGCTTTACTTGGTCCTCTTCTGGAATATTGAGGATCTTGAAAGCCTTCTTAAACTCTATCAACCACATAAACGCATTTGTCGGGTCCGTTGTCCCTACATAATCGACTACCCCAACATGTAGCAGACACTCATATGTATTCCCAGAACCATGGGATTCCCCATTGGGGACAACAACCCTTGCTTGAGGTATGGTCTGCCATATGAGTAATCATGGCCATCAACTATGAAAACATGAACTAGAATGTTGGATTGTCCATGGTTTCTAGGCCGAACAAAGGCACATGGGCTGATCTGACCCCATCTCTGGCACTCTATCTTCATGTGCCTTCCTCCTCATGCCACTTTCTAGAACAACTAAGCTACTCTGAGAATGTTCTTTCTTCTCTGTAGAAATATCTGCATAAACATAAGATTTAATCATATATGTTGGATGACACAAGAATAGACACAACCCTAGTCCTATGTCCCTATAGACTCAACAAACCTAGAGCTCTGATACCAACCTAACTTGTGACACCCGCCGTCACACAAACAAGACAACTCAAAACACAGCACACGATCAATAGCTAAATAACTGCATTACTAAAGAAGCATGTAAATTAAAACTAATCTCATATTACTATCATGTGTGGAAACATATTACACAAAGGTCCATCAACCTGTATCACATCACATATCATAATAGATATTTACATATGTCCAATGGCCATCTAACACAAACCTATATACAAAAGAGATCCTATTTGACATATAAATGCCACATATATACAAACCATGACATACTACCAAAACACTTGTCAACATACATCATCTAAAAAACACATCCCTTCCCAGACATGAGATCACATGGATGAAACTATGACTCGACTAGAACAACAACAAGTAGCTATCTAACATTCTCTGTCTACTTATCTCCAAGTTGCTCTTCTCAACAACACAATCCTGGCGACACCACTGTCGACCACCTAAAAAGATGTGGTGAATCATGAGGTGAGACCCATGTTCCAGCGAGAGATATAACTCTCAACCAAATGTAATTGTTATACCACCCAAATCCAATTGAGCACTGCTAAGTTCAAATCAATGCCATACAAGATCTAGGAAGAGCCAAAATCCAAGATCTTCTCCCAACTTGGTTAGTTCGAGTGAACACCATAGTGACATATCAGTCAAACTGCCACCAATGACATATAGTCAAGATGAAATCACCAAGCTTGCCTTGGTACATGTCACAAAACTAGACACCAGGGTACGAAGCTCTACCACCGAGGTACAACCACAGCTGTCCTCCAATCACATCACATATAAATATATATATATATATATATATATATGTATATATATGTATATATGTATATATATGTATATATATGTATATATATCTATGTATATATATGTATATATATGTATATATATCTATATATGTCTATGTATATATATGTATATATATGTATATATATGTATATATATACATATATATATCTATGTATATATATGTATATATGTATATATATGTATATGTATATATATACATACATACATACATATATATATATATATAAGATACAACCGTAGTCGTTATCACACCAAGGTATGACTGTGGCCATCCAAAAAAAACCTAGGGTCAAGATGACAAGGACACACAATCACTTGCACCTCACATACTCAATAGTATGCACTCTGAGTTTCCCTTAGGAATACTATTTTTTCCATCAAGCAAATTCTGACGCCGGAATGGATCTATGGCACTTAGAAACTACATGATTAGGGTTTTACTTGTTTAATTAGATCCAATTGAGTATCTTTTATCAATAAAGTTATGTATAAAGCCTAGAAAGATTCTACAAAGATAGGGTGGATTGCAACTTCAAAAGATATAAAATGAATGAGATATAACTTATCACATCACCACATGATACTATTTCATTGCCACTTATGAGACCATCACTATTGTAACATCACCATGGGATTCCAACCCCTTATCACATCACACATAGGGTATCACCTCAATTAGGGCACAAAGCAATTACTAAGGTCATACGAACATTCACATTATTCCCTACAAGACCATAATTATCTTTCCATGCCTCATCAAAGCTCATGAGTACCTCCATAGACATGACACATAAGGGTTTCAACAATCATATATATAGCTATGGTGCTTTTCTAACAAATAACTAGGGTACATAATTAAGAGAGATAAAGTACTCCATCAACATGCTAATTACTCAAGCAAGCTAAGCATTATCATCATGTAAAATTAGAGTTAAGTTGTAACCAAGAAAACTGATTTAGAGGTTTCAAATCAACAATAGATCTAAACCCTAATTATCATCCTCTCCAACATTCTTGGAAGAATACAAGTAAAACACCATCACCATAAGGCCAACACATAGACAAACATAGAGCCCATGAATCTTCATCAACCAAAGAGGGTAGGCATCACCTTCTTCATCGACCGAAGATGTGAACCAACCCTCATCGACCATCTAGGTCAACACATCAGTGACCACTAGAACAAATGAGCCCATCGACCGAAGAGAAGGCTTGGCGACCGAAGGAAAACCTCATCACTTCATTGACCAAAGAAGATGGTTACCTTAGTGATCACTTAAGTAGATCCACGCTTAGAGACCTAAAAGATGTCAGAAACTCATTGATCATTCAAACCATAGCTTGATAAACATCAAGTGAGAGAAAACCTCATCAAAATCAAGATCAAACATGCCACTTATCACCATGAAACTAAAAACTTCCAAGGTAAAAACCATCAGAAGGAAAATGACTTAAAAATGCTAATTTCAACCACCAACATTAAAGAAAGCAAAATCATGACTTAGAGAGAGAAAACCAACATTTAGCGTAGAAACACATGCATCAAAAATCTCAATCATTAACCAAGAAACCAAAACCATGATAAGTGGAAAGAAACTAACATTTAACACATGCGTGCTAGGATCACAACATCCATCATCAAACAAGATTTGCAGTACACACTTAGGGTTTCATCAAAGAGGGGTTCATATATTCAATATCTCCTAGAACATGAACCCTAGATCATAGATTTATCACCATTATACTTATAACTAAATTTTTAAGGATAGATTATTTGCATACAAGTTAAGTGCAACAATAATTCATGAGAAAGATATATAACTCCCCTTCACAAGGATGAAGCAACTCCAACAACAAGGAGCTCCAAGAAGAGAGAGGAAACCCTAGTTTGATGACCTCCATGTCCAAGCTAGCACCATGTCAAAGCGAAAAGATAAACCCTAGATCAAAGGAGCACAAGATGGAAAGCAAAACCCTAGGCCAAAAATATAAGAAAGAGGAGTTCTCCATGGTCAACTCAATAACTACCATGGAAACCATGAATTCGACCAAGCAGAGAGAAGTTCCTCAAGCTCAACTTTAAGAACCACAATGGAGGACCATGAGTTCGACCAAGAAGAGAAGAAAGAGATGTAGGGTAGTAAGAAAACAAAGATCAAGAGAAAGATCACTTACCCAAACCAAAGAGAAGAGCAAAGGATCACCAAACGATCATTAAAGAAGGGTTTCTCCAAAACCCTAGCTCACATGCAAGATGGATCGGTACTAAAGATCCACCTCCACCATCTAACACAAAGGGATGAGATCCCAACAAGAAGAGAGAAGGAAAATGTGCAAAAGGGATCACTTGCATGCAAGGAGAGAGGTTTATATAACCAAGGGTTAGAGAGAAGCAAAGAGGGCTAGGTGTCATGCAAACATGTGACACTTGTCGACCACATCTCATCCATGCAAGCAATAAGCTCATGCATACATCAAGGGTGATAAAACTAAGGAAAACTAGCATCCAACCTAGTCCAGGAAAACTCATCTATCGAAGAAATACTAGATCTAAAAGCTCAACGACCATAGAGATCAAAAAGCCATCGGTCGCATAGAACTCAACCTAGGGCTCCTTGGATCATCGATCAAAGAGACCACGAGGAACACCTCAAACATAATCAACTATTGAAACATATGTCTAAGGTAAGTTCATCAATTGCTAAAAGGGGACTCCACACCAAGGTTAACCATTCACTTAGGACATCCATGCAAACCCTAAACATTAATTCATGATGTCACCACATCAAACCAAGGTATAATAAGGACAAGGGGCGCCACTCTCTCCACATGATGTCAAAACATGTGGGGCCCAACAAGAATGTGACAAACTTCAAGATAAACCCTAAACATGGGTAAATTGTGACCAGGTCCAAAATAAGCACATATAAGCATAACTAGCTCAAACATCATCCAAACTGGACCAACTTGAAACATAATCATGTCACATGTTATTAAAGCACATCATGAGATTAGATTAAGGTTTCAGACACCTAATTATGCTAAGCAAGCAAGATCAATCAAAAAGCTAGGTCGGGGGTCTTACACTAAGTGTCACACAAACCACATTAGCGGGCATTGGAGAACCTTGAATCGTGTCACCTGTACATGGTAGGTAAGCTTCGCATACAACAATGACATATTCTTATAATTTAATACATCATGACCTCAACCCTTACAAATTTGCATAGAGTGTTATATATATATATATACATATCATCTTGAAAGACTACTATGTTATAAAAATACTTACAATGGACATAATAGGTGGTGGGTCAACGTGATTACTCCCAACCACCTCTGTCACAGGAGGGTCCACCTCATATGAAGAAAGGGCTTCCAGATGTACTATATGAGAAGAATGATACTTTCTCATTGATTACTCTATACCATTTGCAATCATCTATTGTACCTTTTCTGAGAATCCCCCTTTACACTTATGCTCTGATGGCCCAAAGAAAGCTCTTATATCGATACCACCGCCAACAGCCCTAACATGCCCAAGATGCTCTGGGTTACCTAGAAAAAACTATCAATTCATCCCTTGTACCCGCAAGGGAGAACTTGTCATGTTTCCTTTATTTTTGGAGCTCCCACTAATCATCATCATTAGTAACTGGTAAGTAAAACATAAAAATCATCAATACTAATTGGTATGAGAGTTATATTTTACCAATTTTGCAACTGCCTTAGCTGTTGCGCAGTTGGATATTTCTCCATATTTGGTTTTCCCTCTAGCTATACATATATCATGGCTAAGTAGAGGTTCAATAGTACTACATGACTCAGTAGTCCTAGGAGTAGGCTGCTATGAAGAAGACACATGCAGTAGCTTTTAGTGAAGATGTGCATAGCCACCTCGACCCATTGTGTGGTTTTGCACATTCTTTTCATGACTTTCTCCTTGAGCATTGCTTATGGCTTAGTTAATCCAAACCATATGTTAAATATGTAATATAATGAATTCAAGATGAGGACATAGACTTAATACCTTAAAATTGTTAGTTTGTCTCTTAGCAACAAACTCCATCCAGACCTTCAGGTCAAGATAGTTCTATTGCTTAGTGCCTGACTTCTTCTTCTTCTTCCCACAGTCCCATATGCATTCTCTTGTCAGGTATGTCTTGTAATTCCTTAGTACCCTATCACAATGTTGCATCACCTTTTTACAATGCAATTTTTCATCCAGTTCAAATATGCTCTGCAAAAGTTCATATACTTAATGGAATAATTTAAAAAATAGATTTATAAATACTTTAAAAACAAAATTGTAAATGATAATATCTCACACATAGTTCCTTCCATATTAAGTCTTTCTTGTTTGGATCAACTTTATGTCAAGATTCTACATTTACATCCATTTTTCTATGAGTTAGAACCCCTATATATGACACAAAAGAACTACAACTCTTCCCTATAGAATTTCCTTTATTATCAAACTCAACGACCAACTTCGATCTGTTACCCCTTTTCTCTAGTAACTTGTTCATCATGATGATGCCTCATATTTTTGCATGCTTATGATGTTCTAAACAAGATCCTCAGGGCGTACATTCTCATGTGGAAATTGACAAAAAGCACACATAAGTCATAAAAAGATATAACTTATAAACCTGATAAAGCAATACAACAAGATAGACATTCTAAAATGCACATCTATGAAATAAAACAATGCAAGGTACAATAGTGTTATGGTGATCATCCTCATGGTGCACATTGTCAGGATGCTAATCCTCATGATAATTATCATCCAGATCATTAAACTCATAATCAAACGCCATCTGAAAAATGTCATATAAAAATAGTCAAACAATGAAATATAAGTGATAAAGAATGTAAAATGATTATCTAATATTAAAATAAGAAGCAATGACTCTAATATTTGGATCTTGTATCAATTAAAATTCCCTCAGTGTGATCTTTACACATATATAAATAAGTGCACATTCAATATTTGGTGTTGGAAAGCCAACTAAGAATGGGCTGGAGTCATCATACATTTCATAGTACTCTTCTTCATCTATAGGATCTGCAACAAACTGCCTTTTATCGTGAAGAAAAACTGACCATTTTTCATTTGTAGGATCATCAATATAAAATACTTGCTTCACATGTGATGCCATTATGAACGGTTCACCCTTCTTGCCAATCTTTTCAAAATTCTCTAATGTGAAACCCAATTCACCCACTAAAACTCCTTTGGTGTTATCGACCCAATTACACCTAAAGATAGGAACTCTAAAATCTATGTAATCAAACTCCCATATGTCTTTAGTGACACCATAATATGACATTTTAGCTTCACATGGACTCTTATCCTTTGCACTAGAAAATACAATGAAGATGCTTGATGGGTGACCCCACTATTTTGGACGACACACTTATCATCTTGACGCTTTGTGTAATATGAAAATCCATTTATGTCAAACCCTTCATGAGACATAACATTTATTCTTGGTTTAAAGTCGAGGCATTTGATACTTTTATCAACATTATTTGGTGTTTGAGATAGTTGACGTACGACTTTATCTTCAAACTACCTAATAAATGTCTTGTTATGCTCTCTAGGAAGCCACATTGAATTGGCTTGAAGATATTTTATCTTGATAAAATTAGTACATTCAGCGATCTAACTACTCACTTTGTCAATGTTGTGTAAAATATACAAGTGTTCTTGTTCGCACAACTCACAACTGATTACTTTCACTCGTGCTCCTAAACTCCCTCTGTCAAAATTGTCCTCAATATTCTTTTTGTTTATAGGAGTTTACAAATCAAAAAGTCATTGTAAAAGTCCATAACCTCCCTGGACACATAACCCTAAAAAATACTTCCTTTAGACCGATAACGGTTTCAAACATCACATTTAAAAACACTCATTTAAAGTTCAAAAGGATACATTCAATGCAAGAAAACTGGTCCCAGCATTTTCACTTCCCTAGTCGGACGGACAACAAGATGCACCATGATATCAAAGAATGAAGGATGAAAATACATCTCTAGATGGAATAGGGTAACAACCACTTCGCTTTGCAACTTATTGAGATTCTAAGAATCAATAACTTTGCTGCATGAAGTGTTGAATAAGAATAAAGTCTAGTGATTGCAAACCTTACATGATTCAACAATATAGAATAAACTTCCATAGGAAATGTTTATTGGATTAGAGTGTGACAATCATGAGATTTAAGACCTATAAGCTTCAGATATTTCATTGATACTCATTTACAAATATTGGAAGAGTATCCATGTGGCACCTTAACATTAAGAAATCACTCAGAGAAAGTTTTCTTGTCCTTTCTAGACAACATGTAACAAGCAGAAGGTAAATATGTTTTTTGATCACTCCTAACTACTTTTGTTAACTTTTTCCTTATTCCCATTTCATGTAGGTCCATTCTAGATTTTATTCCATCTTTAGACTTACTTGGTATATTCAATAGAGTACCAATCATACTATCACATACATTTTTCTCAACATGCATGACATCGATACAATGCCTAACTGCCAAAGAACTTCCATGAAGACAATCCATAATATTGACCTCTTCTTGAATAAAGATTTGTGAATCTGTGTGGGAATGGTACATTGTGGTCTCTTATCGTATGCATTGATAAAGTCTTTTACTCTTTCATCAATAACCTCCCCTAATATAGGTTTAGGGGCACTCCGTTCCACACTTGATCCATTGAATTCTTTTCACAACCTTCAGTAAGGATGAACTTTTAGAAGAAACCTTTCATGACCAAGATATAAAACCTTGCTGCCATGTTTTAGTTGTGCTGAATCAAGTGTTCTCTTCACATACAAGGCATGCTTTGGATCCTTCTACACTGTGTCCATACACATTCTCATATGGTAGAAAGTCATTAATAGTACAAAACAACATAGCGTGCAAACAAAATGTCTCTCTACACAAAGCATCATAGGTCATCACACCTTCTCTCTAGAGTTTCTTTAAGTCATAAGTAAGAGGTTCAATACAAACGTCGATATCATTGCCATGTTGCTTAAGGCCCGATATCAACAACAACAACAACATACTATTTTTCATACAACTAGAGAGGGATATTGTATATGACAATCGTGACAGGACAAGTGCCATGTTGGCTGCTCAATGTGCCATATGGATTCATCCCATCAGTAAAAAGCCCAAGTCTTTGATTCCTGACTTCTTCACCAAATTAAGGGTACAATAAATCAATCTTCTTCCACTATGGGGAATGAGACACATGTCGTAGGATCCTATCATTATTTTTCTTTACCTCTGCATGCCACCTTATATTCTCTACATCCATGGTATTGCAAACTAGCGTTGAAGCCAAGGTATATAGGTAGATACACATAACTTTGGCAGGAGATCCAATTTTAGACTTCCCCGAAGTCCTTATTAGGGTTGAGGGTTTACAAATTAGGTTTAGGATTTATAGCTTATGTGTAGGTTTTACATATTATGGTTTACGGTTTAGTGTTTAGAAATGAATGTGTGTACCAACTATACAATTCTTGAACACTTAATCTCACTAGTATGTGCATAATGTGTATTTAGTTTTCAATAAAAGTTTGGCAACATTTCCCTACAGTTCTCCAAGTCCATCAATGTAGATGGGAAAATGTCCGCCAAGATATGTGGTTAGAGAACAAATGGGGAAGTGCTGGAAAAACATCTTGAAAACTAAATATACATTATACACTTACATTCTAAGTGAGATTAAGTATTCAAGAACAATCCCAAACTAGGGACTATCTAAGATTTACTCCTAATGATAAAATCGCAAACAAGTTTCTAGGCCAACAGATATATATGTCCAAAATCAAGGTTTATGATTTGTTTCAACAAATATATATTAGCTACTCAATATCATACTAGTTGTGCAACTTAATGGAGAGCTATGTCACAAGTGTTTACTAAAATTCTCTAAGCATGATCATGGAGTACATTAGTGGGATTCATCATGCCATATGTATCACAAAGTCACAATGAAAACAAGATTCCCGTAGAAACCCTAGATTTATCTTCATGATTTAGGGATCCTACCTAATTAGATAACCAACACATACATTATTTAACAAGTGAAAGAGAAATTTGAATTTAATTAGTGCATGTAGCATAGGAATGACAAATAAAGCCATCATTTCACCTTACTAATCATTCACATATATATATTTAATGTACAAATCAATCTACTAGCATTTAATGTAACATTATCAAACCATATTATATGTACCTATGCATATATGACTAAGATTTGTGTTGTACCAATGGTAGGGTCATGCATATATTACCTATGTATTAATTCACCTCATTAGTATATCAAACAATTAGGGAATATGTAATGATGCATATACTCCATAGATTATCTCTTCGTCTTATTCAATATACCGATTTATCAAATGTGATAAAAAGGCGAGGGGGGGTACCTTTTGATATTTGGTTGTGGATCCTTCAGGCTTGGTCAAAGCAACCCAACTGGTGGTGAAGGCGGCTTTGGGTGGTGGTGGAGGCTGTGGACTTGTAGCTATTGGTCATTGCTTGCATCCACTGGAGGTTCAACCAATAGAAGAGGAGAGGAGGTGGTGGCTTCATGCGATGGTGAGGTGGTTCTACCTTGGATCCCTGGGTCAAACTTAGTAGAGAAGCACGACAGGTGGTGGATGGTCATGGTGCCACAATGGAGTGGTGGTGCCAGTGGCGGTGGTGGTAGCCGCGGTCTACAACTACCCTGACCTACAACTCATCAGTTGAGGGAGGTAAGGATTGGAGTCACTAGCGGAGGAAGTTGGAGCAGGAGCAAGTAAGGAGGTTGGAATCACCGGAGCTTGGGAAAAATCGGGCAACAATGAACAATGAAATAGAGATTGTGAGAAAGTCTATTTTTCACTGATGCTATTAAGTTTATCATATTCGTCGGTTGTTTGTAAATCTGACACCCAAGAACACCATCATCAGTAGACAAAAATTGACACCTAGCCTAGTAACTTAGACGTTAGCTCCTTGTAAAAAACCAATGCGAGATGCAATTATCCGTATGAAAAAAACCCAGCCTAAGTAAGGCCTCATTCCTTGGTTTCGTTAGGAAAATTGACACCTATCGTAGTACCTGAGTCATCAGTTTACTCAAAACAATTGATGCATAAGGCCATTATTCAGATGAAAAAGATCATCCACAGTAGTGACAATGTGACATCCCTGGATTTTCTAAAACTTAATCTGATGTGTAACGTCCAAATTGAAACCCTCACCTCAGCGAGAATCCCAATTTAAACATCCCACACTAGGCTAAGAAGAAGAAAATAAGAGGAAGTCAAAAGGAAATACAGTAGCACATGTACATGAACAATAATAAAACCATACATACATGTTCACCATTCAACATATAATTACAACATGAATTGTTACAACATTTGATATTACATATTGAACAACAAACTATACATATACATGTACTACATTCTAAACAACAGGATCTTAAGACAACGGGTCCACCTGTACATCAGCTCGCTATACAACTCTCACTATCCTGGATCTTCAAGAGCATAACCACAACCTAAACAAAAGATTACATGCGGTACACGTCAGCACAATATTTCAAGAATATTGTACTGAGTACGCCTACGTGTCTTTTATTTACCTCTCATCATATCTTGGCAATAAGAAAAAACTAATACTGGGCAGTAACAGAAGAAATATAAGAAAATCATATACTTGCACAAAGATGTTTATTAGAAAAAGAGAACACATATTTTTAATCACATTTCCATCATATATCTCATACATCTACCCCCAAGGGCTTTGATGTTTTTAGGCCTTATGATATACTACCAAAGAGTTTGAGATCTAACACATGTGATCTACTACCAAAGAGTTTGAGATCACTTCAATGCACTGTACTACCAAAGAGTTTAGTTCTATCATATGATGGATCCAATATCGTATGTTTCATGTGTTCATAGCCATAAGTATGGAAAATCAAGCAAGATATCATACGAGAACAATCATTTCGTCTAATACCATATGCTAAGTATTTTACTACACATATAACACCACCATATTGTATAATAAGCCAAGTAAGGGGTAATAGCGTACCTTCCAAAGAGATAGATCATACTAAACACATATCACTGATGTCAACTATAAGCTTGGTCAAACCTGATCAAAACAAGACCATATACTATCATCAGGTTCTCATCTTATTATATCTCATCTTAACCCTAATTATGTCCATTAGGGTTTCTCTTAGTTCATTAGGATATTCTCATAATTACTTGTCTTATCTTCTTGTAATTACATTACTAACATTATATTCCAGATTAGGATACATAATCTGAATATCATGTTCTGTATCATTCTTTATACATATTAAACCTAGGTTACATGTATTGTACAAATTAGGATTTCATCTCATATATTAAGGGTCATCTTCATATAACATGAATTCTATGCATCTAACTGATATCCGAGTTACATATTAGCCTCACATTACTGATACGAAGGTATTATGTAATTACCATGATTTATTGAGCATGCATGTACTTATTGCATTTCTTTTAGGGTTATTAGTCCTAATTAGCCATATTAAGCAAATTACATGATTTCGTGCATCACCATGGCCCTATCTGACATCACATGGGTTAAAAACATTATTATGGAGTTACTGAAATTTTCTCATAATTTTGGGCCATCACTTGATATTTATTACTCATGTAACAATTGTAAAGCATCTTACATGATATCATAGCGTTTTAAGCATCAAAATCCTGACATTATCATTCAAATGTATTCTACGCCTTTTTTTGAGAAGTTTGGTACCTTACTTGTATTTTTCTGGTAAACAATCCATTTTCTGTGATTTATAAAAGAACTGAACATTTATGAATGGATTTACCTTTTCGACGAATGGGACACTGCCACATGGCCATATGGGCCCCTTTGCTTGCTCTGGAGTCTGGCCGGTTCTGGGGTGTCGCTCTCACTCTCTCTGCTTACACACGATACACGACCCTATTCTTCGGTGAACAGGCGCCGCTACTGTCGGTTCCCTCTCCCGCATCTGTGTGATCGCCGACGCCAGTCCTCTTCTTCACCACACTCTGCCTCCAGTCCTCCTCTTCTCCTCACGGTCGCAATCTCAGGGCAAGTCACGCTGGGTGGCTCCCCTTTCCTCTCGCGTGACGCATCCCGCTGGCCTCTATCTTGCGGAGACGATGCCGCACAGCTCTTGGCCAGTGAGGAAAACCAACGGCTCCATGGCTCCCTGCTATCTTTCTCCTCTTCCTTTTCTTTCCACATCGCGATCTTCTTCTCTGCGCTGGGTCTCCGTTCTTCTGAGCTCGCTAGTCCTCCTGTATGGCCGCCGTCGTGGTACTCAAGTCTATGGGGTGCCCTTGTGCTTGCTGGGTTGGGCAGGGGACCCTCCCTGGCTCGAGCTGGTACGGCTATCCTTGGGAGTTGGACTGCCCGTTGCCCACCTTCTCTTCTCACCCTCACACAACAACGCCCGCATGCGTCATCTTCTAGATCAGCCGCTGCCCTGGCATTCTTGCGTGAACACCATGGTCCGTCTTCTCCTCCATCGAGTGATGTCCTTGTGGTCCTGATAGCCACACCATGGTTCCTCCTCTCTGGCATGGAATCATGGAAGCTCTTCCTCATCATCAAAGGTTCAAGCGCCGCCGGCTTGGGAGAGTCCTGTGAGGAATCCACATTGATCTGGTTCCCCACTGAAGGCTTCCACCGAACGCCCGTCGCGCGACTGAAGGTAGTTGCTTCCATGAGGCTCAGCTCCGACATGCAACTGGCCAGTTGATGCCCTTTCTTGCGCCTTCTAGTCTGCCTAACTAACACTTCCGTAAAGGGCTCGGCACCTCTCGATCGCCTCTTGCAGCTGCTTGGAAGCCTGGCGGCACCTCCGCGATGCTGCCAGGTTCGATGCCGCTATGTATCTCCTCTCAAGCATATGTGCGGATCCATGCTTAGGCATGCCACCGTGGCTCTATCCCAAGGTGTTCCGGCCTCACCATGGCTCTTCCTTCTCCTACCTGCACTCTCGGCTCCAAGCTACTTGGTGTAATGGAGGAACTGGGCGTGGTATTATGGGAAGGCCTCACTCATGCTTTGCTGAGGTCTATACGGCACGTTATGAAGCCTATGAGGATCCCAAACTAACCACACATTCAAAACATGCTTCAAACCACGATCCCTTAGTGTAAGGACGTGGTGTAACACCACTTACGAAACATCCATAACTGTTAGGTAGAAGATAAATCAATCTGGGCTGTTGAACCTCATGTGCGGTTGAGATGGACTCTTCATCGTAACTACTCCATGCTTGCTTCCATGTCAAGGGTCAAGGCTATGTAGTCAAGTCTTGGTTATTCGGTTAACCTCATTCTCATCATAACTCAGTTCATAACAACAAAGAATGAGACTTTGTATTGATTTAGAGCTTAGCTTCATTGTCGTTAATATACAAATATCTCATTGACATCAAAATCTTATAGTTCCTTGATATTTAGGGGTTCCTAAAGTCCACTTCATCACAGACAAACTTGTCAGTTTTTATCTTCAACAACTGAAACTAGAGTGTAATTTGAGGGGAACATATTTTTTCACGGGGATGTCGCACATATCATCCGATATGAGTTTCTTTTCAAAGAAAATGACACTGAGCGTGCAATATTTTATAGTTTTTCTTACAAATAAATGTCAGTTTTCTGAGAAAAAATTGACGCCATAAGTATTTTGGAGGCTAATTTTGTTGAAGAAAAAGTAGTACTCGTATCTTTTTTAAATCAATATGACTTGATCAATGGTGATGTTTATGCTAGAGAATCGATGTTTTTTATATATAACATTTCTTTCTCACATGAACTGGCATCAGTAAAAGTGACATTAGAGGTCATAAATGTACTAGTACCTAGATACATCCCTATGGATGCAATATGTAATAAGATTTTCTACACAATGCTCAATAAATCTGATAGAAGAAGAGACTTTTAATTTACACAATTCTTTTAAATAATTCAAGATCACGGAAATCAATTATTATCCGATGAGTTCTCTAGGTAATAATTTTAGTCTTCCTATAATCATTATCACACTTGTAAAACTCATATTGATGTTCCCTCTATGAGAAAGTTTTGATTTAAAGTGGATGTCTTAGTAACATTCTTTCAACTGTAGAGTACCATAATTGGGCATTACCACCAAAGACACACAAGAAACAAACATGCAAACCATAACCAAAACCCACTACATAAACCCAAATCACCCATTTAGAATCCTCAAATCATGCCCAAATACCACATGCAAAGTGGTTCCCTACAAAGGCACACCCACCATTCATGAGTGATTGTGTTTGAAACATCAACATCACCACAAACCATCAATACAAACACACAATGTGGCCACCCGTCAAATGCGTGATAATATTTAGAAATATTAAATAATATAGAAAAACCTATCTCATTTTCCTATCTTGATTGTGAGATTATCTAGAGCATCCACATGGTAGCGCAATAGAGGTGCTCCAAACTTGAGCACGTACAAAGATTCTCATGATGAAAACATTGAGTTGATCCACTAGGGTATTAAGCAGTGGGCTCGTTCCAAGTTTGAAGTACCATTTGTACAAATAAGAATCCCTTTCCTTACATGATTTCTTCTTCATATAGATAGATAAAGGTTCATTAAAAACTTGAGTATTGGCGGGTCTCTTTGTATGTGTTGTCCGGAAAGAGGAGGACTCAATGAATATTAGTTCGCCGGAACAAAAAGTGAAAATTGTGGTGGATAGGGATCCTGTAAAAATGTCTTTCGAGGAATGGGATGAACCGGGCCATTAATATCATAGATACATATAGAATTCTGTGGAAAGACGTATTCGATGAAAGTCATAGCACCACATAAAAAAATTCCTCCTAGAGTAGCTGTTAATACATTGAATCATATACTCGGGGGTGGGGGGTGGGTGCAGGGCGGACGATTTCAAAACGGACTCCTCATTCATTAGATAGAGAAGATTTCATGATCCGCTATCGAACCTATTCCAAGAGCTCGGACTCAGATTGTGGGGATCGCTGGAGTACTTCATATCCAAATCCAATTAGGATTTGGATAAAAAAGGATAAATTATTAAAAATTTATTTGTACCTAACATAATTCAGCTGATTCATTCCTTTCCCAAATAACTATTTTATGTCTTTGAGCACACATGGGTCCTTTGATTAGATCTCGATGAAAGTCTCACGTTGAGGGCATCTAAAGGAATAGCTCTGCTATATTCTTAGGGATGATTTTAAAAATCTTGAATGAGATAAGGTCTCACACCTTCTTAGATCTAACCAGACCATCCTACCTATACAAAAATTACACCTCATTGTCCCTATAGAGGGTTGAAATCCTAAGCCCTCTAGCCCAAGAAATCACCTCCTGCACCCTAGAAACTCTAGGACTCCCTGTAAGGTTTAGGTACTAACATAAATTATAAAGTAAAGTGATGGATATGGATCCTCTCTTCCCTCCTCCTTGGTTGGAACCAAAGGGATATTCTCTCACTTAACAATAAACATGGAAAGTAACCAAGTTCCATCAGGACATAGAACCATTATTGTACCCCCTTTATCCTATCCCAAACATTACATTGTAATTACCACATATGATTGATTCTACAAATTTTAATAGTTTGTTTTTAACCTTTTACAACATTTTCTTATTCTCATAAATGAACCACATATTACCATGCTTATACCTAGTTTCATGAAATCAACTGCTTTCTTTACCCAGAGTATGAGTTACCATTTTGATCATGTGGGGTTTCCTAGCACGTTCTCCGCACTTAACTTAATACCTTATATATCAATTGTGGATCTCTCTTTCTCATTTAATTGTTTAGAGTTTCATAATGACTTTTTGTGTTTTCCTATATAAATAAAGTGGTAACTCCATTAGTAATAAGATTTTCCATATTGGGTTGATTTGCAATGATATATCCAAACATTTTCAAAGCAACAAAAACACCCTTCACATGTGGCTCGATTATGTACAAAATACTAATCAAGCTACTCACGAATGGGCCAGACTTTACCTGCTAGAGATCATAGCTAACATCCAAAGCACATTTATATAGGGTAGGGATATCTTAGAATGTGATATCTAAGAGAACAAATTCCTAAATGAACTAAAGTTCCAAAGTTATACAAGTAAAGTGTGTGTCATGCTTGATATTTTAGAATTTTGTGATCAAATTATGTGGAAGGCAATGCGGGCTATTATGAAATATTGAGGTTTAGTTAGAGGCACTTTCTTATGTTGCAACAAATATTACATTCCATATCATTTTAGATGTTGGTCGATTGAGAGCCTTCATGAATGTGCCAATCCAATACTTTATTAAGACATGCTTATTTCTTCTCTTCTCTAATCTTTATACTCATGATGGAGAGCCTCACTTATCTGATTTAGGAGGTAGAACAAAACAAAACACTTTTCAAGATAAGGGATATCAAATCCATATCTCTTCTTTATATTTTCTAACACCAAGTTAGATAATTCTTGAAGTCCAAAAACACATATTCAGATGATTCTTGGAGTTCAGAAAGGTCCTAAATTACATGAGAAATGTAAAAAATGCTTATTTAGACCCAAAAGAATTAGGTTAGGATTGAGGATGGGTGTATAATTTCATATTAGGTGCTTCTTGTCTATATATATATAGGGATCCTAGCTTGGAGGGTGAAGGGAGCTCTAGGTATACCAAGTGCACCTTTATCAAGTGAGGGATAAAGTTTATGACTTTAAAAGGATCCACAACCCATGAAATGGAGATTGGTCTTAGTTAGGGAAGTCCTAAAAATCATGATCATGTTTGAAAGAGATTTATGTAATATTAATAAGCCGAATGTGGAATCTATGACAAGAATGGCTAACAATTTTATATTGGGTGAAAATCACCATATTGCATGAAATTCTCTCACCAAATATCACTATGTTGGTCTTGATATTAAATATGCATGAAATGTTCTTAGAGAGGGTACCTTAAAAAATGTGGGTCAATTTTTTCATCATCCAAATGGTGTTTGTGCATCTTGGATGTGTGCTATATGCAATGACCTATTGGGAGAGGTGGATGGTGTTCTAAACTATAGTTCCTTGTGTTTGAGGGATACAAACCTTGTGTGAAATGTGTTTAATCACTTGTACATATGTATCAATGAAGGTGTGTGTAATGTTGTGAAGCCATTCAATATAATGGGTGAGATTACATGTTGAGGAGGTCCCTTGAAATCTTTGTTATGGGGCGGTGGAGATATACCAAATGGAGTACCATAACATACATATCCAATCATGTAAGGATCCCTATTTAAGATAGGATGATACAATAAAAAGTTAGGATATCCTTTAAATGTTTGTGCACAGAGAGTGAGAAGTCCCAATATAGATTTTATTCCAATATTGATAAAGATTTTGTTGAAGAATGGGTGGCGTGGGGTTTACACCCCAAATGAACTCGGCAAGGAAATCTGTCGGGCAAAGGATAAGAGTGCTCACAACATGATTTTCTCAAATGTGAAAGTATATTATAACAACTTTGTCCTATCATATTGACTATAGAGAAATCATACATATAATAATAGGTAATTAGATGATATTAAAGTGCTTGAGAGTATATCCTGGGATATTACTTTAATTGTGAAAATGAAAGTTCTTCATATAGCTAGCTTGTCACCAATAGATGATCAATATTGGGGGTTTCGAAGGGTATTTCTCCCTTTGTACTTCATTTGTAAAGATACACATGTTTTTATAGCTTTAGCTTTGTTACATTCTACTACTACCTTTAAGATAAATCGACCTTTTTTATGGAGAAAGGTATTAATTCTATAAATGGAAATTATTCAATTGCCTTGGATCCAAAGAAGTAGCAACTACAAAATGGATCTCTTTACCTCTTTAAGCTTCAATTTTTTTGTAAGAGTTATATTGTCATATAACTTTATTGATTGAAGATATATAATCATACCCCTTATTATAGTTTTCTTGATACATTAAAAGGTTGATGTATATTTCTAAAATATCGCTAGTCTGCACTACATACTAGATAGAGAATATATGAAGGATTCAATAACTGAAATGATGTAGAGAATGCGTTACTTGTTTATTTATAGGTCATAACTTGAATGGAACTATTGGTTAAATAGTATTCTTTCACAATCTGACCAAGATACACATCTATGCATCTAATAAATATTCTCTTTCTTCCTTTGACAATATTACATGGTTGGTTTAAGTTTTGATATCGAAATTCTAATAGTAAGATCATAGATCATAAATATACAAGTTCTTCTTCCATTGATTTCTCTTATAGATCTCTTAACTCGACTCCTCTTAGTTGTACTTGATATGTAGACATTTTTGAACCATATCAATTTAATGTTGTTTCATAACATAAGACTTTTCCCTATAACACATGGGATCGCACATGGCACTAAACTTATAGCATTTTACTTGAAAAGGCACATCATATAGATCAAAACCATGAAATCACCTTCAACAACAATTTGCCTTTAGAATGAACAAGATTTACTAATTGTAAATCATCACATGACCCCTTCTCTATTGTTCAAATATTTATGAGCAAAACATGACTCTTTTTCACTAAGTACATGCATATATGTGAGCTAATTGATTCATTTGATTATTTTAGATGATGGATACAATTTCTACCCATTTAGTAATTGGAGGAAAGGATTTTCATACCCCACCAACGGGTGGTATTAAATTATTGACAGTCTGTTGGTGGCTATCCCATTTATGTAATGATACATTTAAAGGCCATATTATCAAGAAAGTTGATTGTACAAATTTATATTCCCTGTTGATATGCAAGTTTGGTTTGAATGGTTTTAATATTTTCTTTACGTAACTAGTAAGGATAATCATGGTTAGATTTTTATTCCAAATTATTTTTCAAAGAGAGTTGAAAAATATGTAAAATTTCAATGATTTACAAATAACCATCTCCAATAGATCTAAACCCTAATTATCATCCTCTCCAATATTCTTGGAAGCATACAAGTAAAACACCATCACCATAAGGCCAACACATAGACAAACATAGATTCCATGAATCTTCATCAACCCAAGAGGGTAGGCATCACCTTCTTCATCGACCGTAGAGGTGAACCAACCCTCATCGACATTTAGGTCAACACATCAATGACCACTAGAACCAATGACTCCATCGACCGAAGAGAAGGCTTGGCGACCGAAGGAAAACCTCATCAATTCATTGACCAAAGAAGATGGTTACCTTAGCGATCACTTAAGTAGATCCATGCTTAGAGACCTAAAAGATGTCAGAAACGCATCGACCGCTCAAACCATAGCTTGATAAACATCAAGTGAGAGAAAACCTCATCAAACTTAAGATCAAACGTGCCACTTATCACCATGAAACTGAAAACTTCCATGGTACAAACCACAAGTAGGAAAATGACTCAAAAATGCTAATTTCAACCACCAACATGAAAGAAAGAAAAATCATGACTTAGATAGAGAAAACCAACATTTAGCATAAAAATGCATGCATAAAAATTTCCATCATTAACCAAGAAACCAAAACCATGACAAGGGGAAAGAGACTAACATTTAACACATGCATGCTTGGATCACAACCTCCATCATCAAACACTATTTTTAGTACAAAATTAGGGTTTCATCGAAGAGGGGTTCATATATTCAAGATCTCCCTAGAACATGAACCCTACATCACAAATGTTTTCACCATTATACTTAGTACCAAAATTTTAAGGATAGATTATTTGCATACAAGTTAAGTGCAACAATAATTCATGAGAAAGTTTTATAACTCCCCTTCACAAGGATGAAGAAACTCAAACAACAAGGAGCTCCAAGAGGAGAGAGGAAACCCTAGTTTGATGACCTACATGTCCAAGCTAGCACCACCTCAAAGAGAAAAGATAAACCCTAGATTAAAGGAGCACAAGATGGAAAGCAAAACCCTAGGCCAAAAAGACAAGAAAGAGGAGTTCTCCATGGTCAACTCAAGAACTACCATGGAAAACCATGAATTTGGCCAAGAAGAGAGAAGTTCCTCAAGCTCAACATCAAGAACCACAATGGAGGACCATGAGTTCGACCAAGAAGAGAAGAAAGAGATGTATGGTAGTAAGAAAACAAAGATCAAGAGAAAGATCACTTACCCAAACCAAAGAGAAGAGCAAAGGATCACCAAACGATCATTAAAGAAGGGTTTCTCCAAAACCCTAGCTCACATGCAAGATGGATCGATACTAAAGATCCACCTCCACCATCCAACACAAAGGGATGAGAAGAGAGAAGGAAAATGTGTAGAAGGGATCACTTGCATGCAAGGAGAGAGGTTTATATAACCAAGGTTTAGAGAGAAGCAAAGAGGGTTAGGTGTCATGCAAACATGTGCCACTTGTTCACCACATCTCATCCATGCAAGCACTAAGCTCATGCATACATCAAGGGTGATAAAACTAAGGAAAACTAGCAACCAACCTGGTCTAGGAAAACTCATCTGTCGAAGAAATACTAGATCTAAAAACTCAACGACCATAGAGATCAAAAATCCATCTGTCGCATAGAACTCAACCTAGGGCTCCTTGGATCATCGATCAAAGAGACCACTAGGAACACCTCAAGCATAATCAACTATTGAAACATATGTCTAAGGGAAGTTCGTCAATTGCTAAAAGGGGACTCCACACCAAGGTTAACCATTCACTTAGGACATCCATCCAAACCCTAAACATCAACTCATGATGTCACCACATCAAACCAATGTATAACAAGGACAAGGGGCACCACTCTCTCCATATGATGTCAAAACATGTGGGGCCCAACAAGAATGTGACAAACTTCAAGACAAACCCTAAACATGGGTAAATTGTGACAAGGTCCAAAACAAGCACATATAAGCATAACTAGCTCAAACATCATCCAAACTAGACCAACTTGAAACATAAGCATGTCACATGTTATTAAAGCGCATCATGACATTAGATTAAGGTTTCAGGCACCTAATTATGCTATGCAAGCAAGATCAATAAAAAATCTAGGTCAGGGGTCTTACACTAAGTGTCACACGAACCACATTAGCGGGCATTGGAGAACCTTGAATCGTGTCACCTGTAAGGGGTAGGTGAGCCTCACATACAGCAATGACATATTCTTATAAATTAATACATCATGGCCTCAACCCTTACAAATTTGCATAGAGTGTTATATATATATATATATATATATATATATATATATATATATACCTAAACATATCATCTTGAAAGACTACTATGCCATAAAAATACTTACAATGGACATGATAGGTAATGGATCAACGTGATTACTCCCAACCACCTATGTCATAGGAGGGTCCACCTCATATGAAGAGATGGCTTCCAGATGTACTATATGAGAAGAATGATACTTTCTCATTGCTTCCTCTATACCATTTGTAATCATCTATTGTACCTTTTCTGAGAATCCCCCTTTGCACTTATGCTCTGATGGCCCAAAGAAAGCTCTTATATCGATACCACCGCCAGCTCCCCTAACATGCGCATGATGCTCTGGGTTACCTAGAGAAAATATCAATTCATCCCTTGTACCTGCAAGGGAGAACTTTACTTGTTTCCTTTGTTTTTGGATCTCTTTCTAATCATCATCATTAGTAACTGGTAAGTAAAACATAACAATCATCAATACTAATTGGTATGAGAGTTATATGTTACCAATTTTGCAACTGCCTTAGCTGTTGCGTAGTTGGACATTTCTCCAGATTTGGTTTTCCCTCTAGATATCCATATATCATGGCTAAGTAGAGGTTCAATAATACTACATGACTCAGTAGTCTTAGGAGTAGGCTGCTGTGAAGACGACACCTGTAGTATCTTTTGGTGAAGATGTGCATAGCCACCTCGACCGATTGTCTGGTTTTGCACATTCTTTTCATGCCTTTCCCCTTGAGCATTGCTTATGGCTTGGTTTGTCCAAACCATATGTTAAATATGTAATATAATGAATTAAATATGAGGACATAGGCTTAATACCTTAAATTTGTCAGTTTGTCTCTTAGAAACAAACTCCATCCAGACCCTCAGATCAAGATAGTTCTATTGCTTAGTGCCTGACTTTTTCTTCTTCTACCCATAGTCCCGTATGCATTATCTTGTTAGATTTGTCTTGTAATTCCTTAGTACCCTATCACAATGTTGCATCACCTTTTTACAATGCATTTTTTCATCCAATTCAAATATGCTCTGCAAAAGTTCATATACTTAATGGAATATTAAAAAAAATAGATTTATAAACAACTTTAAAAACAAAATTGTAAATGATAATATTTGACACATAGTTCCTTCCATATTAAGTCTTTCTTGCTTAGATCAACTTTATGTCAAGATTCTACATTTACATCCATTTTTCTATGAGTCAGAACCCCTATATATGACACAAAAGAACTACAACTCTTCCCTATAGAATTTCCTTTATTATCAAACTCAACGACGAATTTCGATATGTTACCCCTTTTCTCTAGTAACTTGTTCATCATGATGATGCCTCATACTTTTGAGCGCTTATGATGTTCTAAACAAGATCCTCAGGGCGTACATCTTCTTCAAAAGGATACATTCAATGCAAGAAAACTGGTCCATCCGACTAGGGAAGTGAAAATGTTGGGACTAGTTTTCTTGCATTGAATGTATCCTAAGTTGCAACTTATTGATATTCTAATAATCAATCACTTTGCTGCATAAAGTGTTGAAGAAGAATAAAGTCTAGTGATTGCAAACCTTACATGCTTCAACAATATAGGTTAAACTTCCACAGGAAATGTTTATTGCAGTAGAGTGTGACACTCATGAGATTTAAGACCTATAAGCTTCAGATATTTCATTGACACTCATTTACAAATATTGGAAGTGTAACGCCCGGGCCCACTGCCCAAGGCTCTAGTAGAGTTTCAGGAATGACGACTGGCCCCACAGACCACCACTAGCCTTAACTGCGTGCTTTGTCCTCATGCACGTACAAGCCGGGGTCAACTTCCCGACTGGTCACCCATCCTAGTACTACTCCAAGCTGAGCATGCTTAACTATGGAGTTCTTTAGTGATGGGCTCCCGGAAAAGGAGGTGCACCTTGGTGATATGGGTAGTCCAATCATTCCTTTTAAGATCATGTTATCCAAGGCCTCAATCCTGGGATGTTACAATCTCCCCCACTTAGACGCTTGACGTCCTCGTCAAGGCTCAACTATATGGCCTCATAATCTGACCCCATTTCAGTGCAGACCCACAATGGCCCATGGACACCTAGCTCCCGTCCATGGCTACCGACACAAGGGCGGCTCCATCTCGTCTCTACGGATAGCCCTTTCCATCTTGCCTGGACCGCACGGCTCAAGACTGGCATGCCACATGCCCATGTGGGCCCCACCTACTGGAGGGGTTATGGCTCTGATACCATTTGTAACGTCCGGGCCCACTACCCAAGGCTCTAGTAGAGTTTCAGGAATGACGACTAGCCCCATAGACCACCACTAGCCTTAACTGCGTGCTTTGTCCTCATGCATGTGCAAGCCGGGGTCAACTTCCCGACTGGTCACCCATCCTAGTACTACTCCAAGCTGAGCACGGAAAAGGAGGTGCACCTTGGTGATATGGGTAGTCCAATCATTCCTTTTAAGATCATGTTATCCAAGGCCTCAATCCTGGGATGTTACAGGAAGAGTATCCCTGTGGCACCTTAACATTAAGAAATCACTCAGAAAAAAATTTCTTATCCTTTCTAGACAACATGTAACAAGTAGAAGGTAAATATGTTTTTTGATCACTCCTAACTACTTCTGTTAACTTTTTCCTTATTCCCATTTCATGTAGGTCCATTCTAGATTTGATGCCATCTTTATCCTTACTTGGTATATTCAATATAGTACCAATCATACTATCACATACATTTTTCTCAACATGCATGACATCGATACAATGCCTTACTGCCAAAGAACTTCCATGAAGACAATCCCTAAATATTGACCTCTTCTTGAATAAAGATTTGTCACTTTATGTGGGAATGGTACATTGTGGTTTCTTATCATATGCATTGATAAAGTCTTTTACTCTTTCGTCAATAATCTCCCCTAATATAGATTTAGGGGCACTTCGTTCCTGACTTGATCCATTGAATGCTTTTCACAACCTTCAGTAAGGATGAACTTTTGGAAGAAACCTTTGATGACCAAGATATAAAACCTTGCTGCCATGCTTTAGTTGTGTTGAATCAAGTGTTCTCTTCACATAAAGGGCATGCTTTGGATCCTTTTACACCGTGTCCAGACAAATTCTCATATGGTAGAAAGTCATTAATAGTACAAAACAACATAGCATGCAAACAAAATGTCTCTCTACATGAAGCATCATAGGTCATCACACCTTCTCTCTAGAGTTTCTTTAAGTCATTAGTAAGAGGTTCACTACAAACATCGATATCATTACCATGTTGCTTAAGGCCCGATATAAACAACAACAACAACATACTATTTTTCATACAACTAGGGAGGGATATTGTATATGACAATCGTAACAGCCCAAGTGCCATGTTGGCTGCTCAATGTGCCATATGGATTCATCCTACCTGTACAAAGCCCAAGTCTTTGATTCCTGACTTCTTCACCAAATTTAGGGTACAATAAATCAATCTTCTTCCACTATGGAGAATGAGACACATGTCGTAGGATCCCATCATTATTTTTCTTTACCTCTGCATGCCACCTTAAATTCTCTACATCCATGGTATTGCAAACAAGCGTTGAAGCCATGGTATATTGGTAGATACACATAACTTTGGCAAGAGATCCAATTTTAGACTTCCCTAAGTCCTTATTAGGGTTTAGGGTTTACAAATTAGTTTTAGGATTTATAGACTATGTGTAGGGTTTACAAATTAGGGTTTAGGGTTTAGTGTTTAGTAATGAATGTATGTACCAACTATCCAATTCTTGAAAACCTAATCTCACTAGTAAGTGCATAAATTGTATTCGGTTTTAAATAAAATTTTGGCAACCTTTTTCTATAGTTCTCCAAGTCCAACAATGTAGATGGGAAAATGTCCACCAACATATGTGCTTAGAGAACAAATGCGAAAGTGCTGGAAAAATATCTTGAAAACTAAATATACATTATACACTTACATTCTAAGTGAGATTAAGTATTCAAGAACAATCCCAAACTAGGGACTATCTAAGATTTACTCCTAATGTCAACGTCTCAGACAAGTTTCTAGGCCAACATATATATATGCCCAAAATCAAGGTTTATGATTTGTATCAACAAATATATATTGGCTACTCAATATCATACTAGTTGTGCAACTTAATGGAGAGCTATGTCACAAGTGTTTACTAAAATTCTCTAAGCATGATCATGGAGTACATTAGTGGGATTCATCATGCCATATGCATCACAAAGTCACAGTGAAAACAAGATTCCCATAGAAACCCAAGATTTATCTTCATGATTTAGGGATCCTACCTAATTAGATAACCAACACATACATTATTTAACAAGTGAAAGAGAAATTTGAATTTAATTAGTGCATGTAGCATAGGAATGACAAATAAAGCCATCATTTCACCTTACTAATCATTCACATATATATTTAATGTACAAATCAATCTACTAGCATTTAATGTAACATTATCAAACCATACGATATGTACCTATGCATATATGACTAAGATTTGTGTTGTACCAATGGTAGGGTCATGCATATATTATCTATGTATTAATTCACCACATTAGTATATCAAACAATTAGGGAATATGTAATGATGCATATACTCCATAGATTATCTCTTCATCTTATTCAATATACCGATTTATTAATTGTGATAAAAAAGATGAGGGGGGTACCTTTTGATAGTTGGTTGTGGATCCTTCAGGCTTGGTCAAAGTAACCCAACTGGTGGTGAAGGTGGTTTTGGGTGGTGGTGGAGGCTGTGGACTTGCATCTGTTGGTTATTGCTTGCATCCACTGGAGGTGCAACTAGTAGAAGAGGAGAGGAGGTGGTGGATTCATGCGATGGTGAGGTGCTTCTACCTTGGATCCCTGGGTCATACTTAGCAGAGAAGCACGACATGTGGTGGATGGTCATGGCGCTACAATGGAGTGGTGGTGCCAGCGGTGGTGGTGGTGGCCGTGGTCTACAACTGCCTTTACCTTCAACACATCAGTTGAGGGAGGCAGGGATTGGAGTCAGTTGCAGCGGAAGTTGGAGTAGGAGCAAGCAAGGAGGTTGGAATCACCGGAGCTAGGGAAAAATCTAGCAACAATGAACAATGAAATAGAGATTGGGAGAAAATCTATTTTGCACAGATGCTATTTAATTTATCATATTCGTCAGTTGTTTGTAAAACTGACACCCAAGAACACCATCATCGGTAGACAAAAATTTACACCTACCCTAGTAACTTAGACATCAGCTCCTTGTAAAAAACCAATGTGAGATGCAATTATCCGTATGAAAAAAATTGGCCTAAGTAAGGCCTCAGTCCTTGGTTTTATTAGGAAAATTGACACCTATCGTAGTACCCGAGTCGTCAGTTTACTCAAACCAATTGATGCATAAGGCCATTATTTAGATGAAAAAGATCATCCATAGTAGTGACAGAGTTGTCAATTTTTATCTTCAACAACTAAAACTAGAGTGTAATTTGAGGGAAAATATTTTTCGCGGGGACGTGGCACATATCATCTGATGTGAGTTTCTTTTCAAAGAAAATGACATTGAGCGTGCAATATTTTACAGTATTTCTTGCAAATCAATGTCAGGTTTTTGAGAAAAAATCAACGCCAGAAGTATTTTGGAGGCTAATTTTGTTGAAGAAAAAGCAGTACTCGTATTTTTTTTAAACTAGTCAGACTTGATGAATGGTGATGTTTATGTTAGAGAATCGACATTTTTTATATATAGCATTTCTTTCTAACATGAACTGGCATCAGTAAAAGTGACATTAGAGGTTAGAAATGTAATAGTGCCTAGATACATCCCTATGGATGTAATATGTAATAAGATTTTCTACTCAATGCTCAATAAATCTGATAGAAGAAGAGACTTCTAATTTACACAATTATTTTAAATAATTCAAGATCATGGAAATCAATTATTATCTGATGAGTTCCCTAGGTAATAATTTTAGTCTTCCTATGATCATTATCACACTTGTAAAACTCATATTGATATTCCCTATATGAGAAAGTTTTGATTTAAAGTGGATGTCTTAGTAACATACTTTCAACTGTAGAGTACCGTAATTGGGCATCACCACCAAAGACACACAAGAAACAAACATGCAAACCATAACCAAAACCCACTACATAAACCCAAATCACCCATTTAGAATCCTCAAATCATGCCCAAATACCACATGCAAAGTGGTTCCCTACAAAGGCACACCCACGTTTCATGAGTGACTGTGTTTGAAACATCAACATCACCACAAACCATCAATACAAACACACAATGTGGCCAACCGTCAAATGGGTGATAATATTTAGAAATATTAAATAATATAGAAAAACCTACCTCATTTTAATATCTTGATTGTGATATTATCTAGAGAATCCACATGGTAGCGCAATAGAGGTGCTCCAAACTTGAGCACGTACAAAGATTCTCATGATGAAAACATTGAGCGAGTCCTCCAAATGTTCTTTAGAAAGATTGATACGTTGAGGGCATCTAAAGGAATAGTTCTGCTATATTCTTAGGGATGATTTTAAAAATCTTGAATGAGATAAGGTCTCACACCTTCTTAGATCTAACCAGCCCATACTACCTCTACAAAAATTACACCTTATTGTCCCTATAGAGGGTTGCAATCCTAATCCCTCTAGCCCAACAAATTACCTCCTACACCCTAGAAACTCTTGGACTCCCTGTAAGGTTCAGGTACTAACATAAATTATAAAGTAAAGTGATGGATATAGAGCCTCTCTTCCCTCCTCCTTAGTTGGAACCATAGGGATATTCTCTTGCTTAACAATAAACATGGAAAGTAACCAAGTTCCATCAGGACATAGAACCATTCTTGTACCCCCTTTATCCTATCCCAAACATTACATTGTAATATTGGTGGTTTTGAAGGGTAGTTCTCCCTTTGTACTTAATTTGTAAAGATACACATGTTTTTATAGCTTTAGATTTGTTACATTCTACTACTACCTTTAAGATAAATCGACCTTTTTTATGGAGAAAGGTATTAATTCTATAAATGGAAATTATTCAATTGCCTTGGATCCAAAGAAGTAGCAACTACAAAATGGATCTCTTTACCTCTTTAAACTTCAATTTTTTTGTAATAGTTATATTGTCATATAACTTTATTGATTGAAGAGATATAGTCATACCCCTTATTATAGTTTTCTTGATGCATTAAAAGGTTGATGTATATTTCTAAAATATCACTAGTCTGCACTACATACTAGATATAGAATACATGAAGGATTCAATAACTGAAATGATGTAGAGAATGCGTTCCTTGTTTATTTATAGGTCATAACTTGAATGGAACTATTTGTTAAATAGTATTCTTTCATGATCTGACCAAGCTACACATCTATGCATCTAATAAATATTATCTTTCTTCCTTTGACAATATTACATGGTTGGTTTAAGTTTTGATATCCAAATTTTAATAGTAAGATCATAGATTCTAAATATAGAAGTTCTTATTCCATTGATTTCTCTTATAGATCTCTTAACTCGACTCCTCTTAGCTATACTTGATAGGAAGACATTTTTGAACCATATCAATTTAATGTTGTTTCATAACATAAGACTTTTCCCTATAACACATGGGATCACACATGGCACTAAACTTATAGAATTTCACTTGAAAAGGTGCATCATATAGATCAAAACCATGAAATCACCTTCAACAACAATTTGCCTTTAGAATGAACAAGATTTACTAATTGTAAATCATCACATGACCTCTTCTCTATTGTTCAAATATTTATGAGCAAAACATGACTCTTTTTCACTAAGTACATGCATATATGTGAGCTAATTGATTCATTTGATTGTTTTAGATGATGGATACAATTTCTACCCATTTAGTAATTGGAGGAAAGGATTTTCATACCCCACCAATGGGTGGTATTAAATTATTGACACTCTGTTGGTGTCTATGCCATTTATGTAATGATACATATAAAGGCCTATGGTTGGGATAGAACATGAAAGAAAAGAGAATAGACAAGGGTATGACTAAAACATAGGCCTTTAATATGTGGTTTAGGACAAAAAATGACCAGTCTAGATGACCTACAAGGCTGATAAATACACAATTTATCTCTGTATAGTGGTACATCTAGAGATGCTTAAATATATTGATATTTCTATTTTAGACATGCAAAAATATGTCTTTTTTGTACTCTAAAATAGGGGATAGAGGGATTTGGTGAATGTTCTAAAGGATGTTCTTTTATTTTATGGAAAATGAGTGTAAAAAATATTATTGTATAATAATTGATACCAAAATGACCATATAAGTGCTCGAAGTCTTGAAAACAATTCATTTACAAATTTAATGAGGAATTTAGGTTCATATTTATGATATGATAAATAACCTTGACTAGGTCAAGATGGAATTGATGATCTCATTGGATATAATGGAATGTCATTAGGAAGTAAAGATAGTATGATAATTTTGTTTCAATTATAAGGAGAGGTATATGTTTGGTTAAACTTGGAGTTTAATTGATCCATCATTATCCATCTAAAAAATTAATATGGTCACTTCCTTTGAAATCATGTTTATTTTTTAAGTGATTGTATAAATGTGAGTTAGAATTGAGAAATTTTAGTTAGTAGGGGAAATTAAGATGGAGCCATGATAAAATTTTGGGTAATTAAGAGTTAGCCTATGGTTGGGATAGAACATGAAAGAAAAGAGAATAGACAAGGATATGACTAAAACATGTATATTAATATGTGGTTTAGGACAAAAAATGACCAGTCTAGATGACCTACAAGGCTGATAAATACACAATTTATAAATTGAGAAAAGTGCAACATGGTATCCATCCAATCCATCATTTAGAAGGAGGTATGACCATTACCCATATCCTGATTAGTGAGAGAGAGTATTGAGAAAGAACCCAAAACAAGGACAGTAGGTTGAAAAAATGAATACAAATATGATTCTAATTTTAAGAATAAGTATGTTGTACCTACAACATTGTCCTAAGTTGAAATAATATAAACTAGAAATGAAAATTATCATCATGGAATGAATCAATTCCCCATAAATTCCCCATAATTCCCCTTGAATAATAGGAAGGTAATAAGAGGTCCTTGACCTTATATAAGTATGGAAAAGGGGAGATGAGGATGTACTAAACACTGCTAATTACTATGCATAAGATGATAATCACTTTATAAGGATATAGATCTCAACTAAAGTGTGTGATATGATGACACTAAAATATAAATAAGAGAAAAAAGAAGTACATAGAAAGGGAGGAAGAGGAGATGGGGTCATTACCAAATATGGGTCATCCCTAAACATGGATATTTGAGAAAATATATAAGAGAAGGAAATAAAATAAAGAATAAGTCAAAGAAAAATGGGATCCGACGCCATCAGTTTGAGATTGAATAGACCATCTTATTCCTCACACATTGCAATTTTAGGATTTGTGTATGTGATATATGAATCCTATAATATGATAATGAAACATTGTAGGAAATCCTCTCATAGCATGTTCTTATTAAATATACTGAATATAGTTAATTCAATCATCAACTAATCCAATAAATTTAGGCAAGTAATTGGTACTATGGATGAAAACAATTCAATATAGATATTAGAGAAATTATATAATTTACAAATAAATCTATGAAGACATAATAATGTATATAGCCCAATTCTAGAGTATGATTCATATGTATTGACTCATCATTGTTTTTTTGTTGTTGCAAAAACTAGAGATTTAATTATTATTCACCCTACTCTTTGTTGTAGGAAAAAGTTCATTGATACAAATGTTTATGTCATGTACTAACTAGGGAAGCCCTATACTACCAAAAATAACATTATTGTTGCTATGAAGAGCATACTTAGCCAGGGAATCGACAACTAGATTAATTTGTCTTGGGATGTAGGAGAGTTTTAGAAAGGGGGTTGAGAGGAGGGTTTTTTGCTACCGTTTAACAAATGGTAGATGCATGTAAGGCATATCGATCATTGATAAGATCATAGGTACTGCCTGAAGAGAATATGATAGTATACATCCTAGGTCCATCCTTTAGCCTTGCATGTGACTTGTGCTTCATAGATTGTTGTAAGTTTTGCTTCTAAAGCATTACTTTCTTTAATGGCCAAAATGATCCCATAATACAATGGCTGACATTGTTGACTACGTGAAAACTAATTCATGTTCTTGCATCCTCCTTTCTGAAGGCAACATCAACAAAGATAAAACTACCATATCTACATTGTATATTGATTGTCATATTCAAAGTGGAAGTTTGATGTCCCCCAAATGCTTTTGGGAATTGCATGATCAAGTTTGATCTCGCATGACTGAAACAAATGATGGATTGAAGAGGAGCAAGGAAACCTATGTGCATAAAGTCATTCCAGGCTTTACACAGATGCCAACAGGTAACAACAATAATGGTTAGGGTTGCCTCATCCCAAGATTGAGTATTGTAATAAGTTTGAGCCGTGCTTCATATGCTACTTCCTTCATTGAGTGGTACAAACTAAGGGACAAGCAGATCGGAATGCTCAAAGGGCAATCTATAAGGCAATGCAAGAGTGTATCTTCTAGATGTTCACAGATAGGACATGAGGGATCGACAAAAATATGTCTTCTTGTTTTCTCTGAATTTGTAAGAATCATCCGGTGTTGAAGGATCCACATGGATATTTGAATTTTTCCTGGTAGGTTAGAGGACCAGATTGATTTCCAATTTCTAGGAGCTGGTGCTTCTTTATGCATATGAATTTTCCAGTATACCAATCTCATTGTTAACTAGTTGTTTGTTTCCAATGGACAAATCCATTTATCCTTGGTTGAATGTTGGTTAGGAAAAGGTATGTAATGAATTATTCTCTATATAGGTTGTGGATAGTAAGAACGAATGAAATCCTGATCCCATTGTCCAACATTGTTTAGTGATGAGACTTTAAGATCAAGTAACTCATCTGGAATTGAAAGATTGGCATCAGTCTGAGGTAGAGATTTTCCAACAATTCTCTTATCTTTCCAGGTGTTACTATCGTCTCCATTATTGATGGAATTAGAGAATTCATCCCTTAAGATTGGAACATGTTTCCTGATGAACCCCTAGGCAGTTGAGCATGGGGTCTGAGAGGTAGAAGATCTCTTGCCATATTTTTCCTTCATGATTGTGATCCATAACTATATTGGGTATTTCAACTAGTAAACTAATGATAAGATCTTGGGAAAGTAGGCACCATATCATGAATAAAATCTTATGGATTGATGTTTTATTTTTATTGATATATACCATTTATCTTGGAAGTTGGTTGTGTAAGATATAGGAAAATAAATAATGTATATACATATATAAATATATATATACATATATATCCATAAATAATGTTACATTATTAGTATTAAGGATGGGAGAAGGAATACACCTAGAATACTACTAGTATTATTAATTTTACATAAAGTGTCATTATTGTAGGTATCTTATACACTTATGTTGACAAATCAATAATAAAAACAAGTAAAAATGATGGGAAAATACATATATGAAAAAAGAGGATATAAATATGTAGATTTATATGTATATCTGTATGTTTATTAGTCCAAGTAGTATATGGGAAACTTTCAAAAAATATGATACCTTGATTAGATCATTGGGAGTCTATATGACATATATCAAGGGTAAACAGATGATACAAGAAGATAAATTATATGTAAAAAACTAAAATACTAACCCTAAGGATTTATATATATTCATATATGCACACGATATAAGTTATGATTGTCTATTCTATGTTGGATATAAAACCTAAATGTTGAAGATTTTGAAGCAAATAAGGAAACTACGAGACCTAAAATAAAGGTAAAAATGTTTTCATGCCCATGTAACTATTCTAGTGAGTATATAAATTGGGTATATGGTCATTATGATACATTATTATTTATGTGTGATGGATTCATATGCTTATAATTATGGCATTATGTTCTAATGTAATATGATGACGACAATATGTTTAATGTTACATGATGATGATGTACATGATAATAGGTATGTATTTCATAATATGATTGTGTATATATTTTATGATGTCATTATGTGATATGGATTGCTCTAGGACATGTTATATGATGCCATGATACAAATTATTTATAAAGAAAATGTTATTTAAATTAACTTTCATTATAATTGGACAAGTGAATAAATAACAACATAATATGTTGAAGTTCTAACTGTGAATTACATTGTTGAATGATGTAAATCAAGGATAACCTTCAAAATGATGTCTTAAAATGAAAGCATGTGATATCTCATGTTCTTTATATATACCAATGAAAATCTCAAACTAGTTGTGTTAGAGGATTGGTACACCATTGAGTGGATACCTTCCATGTAGTGTAATTATGATATTGGTTGCACATATACTTGAGGTACCAACAAATAAATAACCTAGATGTATACCATGACGAAAAAGATACATGAATGAGGAGTGTAAATAACAATATGGTTTAATTAAATACTTCATAGATAAAACAAAGTTAGCATACCCAATGCATGTATACAAGAGAAAAAAAATAATGGTGCTCATCGCAAGCAAGTAATTTGATAAAAACTAAAGTAAACAACAACATAATATATATGGTAACATGTCAAGTGTTGGTTTATTGGATACTACCACATTCTAACTCTAATGATGTACAAGTTCCCCATTTATGTAAAAAAATGTGGATTAAATATTTCCTACGATCAATGAGCTTATATAAAATTCAATAAAGTTGATTGAGCTAATATTTATGTGTTTGGATGCTTGTAAATTATGCCGTAAATAGAATTATGACTGGAAAGGTGCAATTTTACAACTTGATATAATGCATGTAAGAGAAAGTGATGAAGGAAAAAAACCATCCCAAGCCTAGTTTAAAACTTGCATACATCCATCATGGTAGGAAGGTTTTATTCCAAGACTATTTGAGTTATATACCAAACCTTAGGACATTTTGGGACTAGTAGATTTTTGGTCAATTGTAATTTTCCCAAAAATATTTTCATAAAAATGTAGTTATACCAAGATATATCTGTTCAAACCTACGGTGATTAGTGTTGTGTCTCAATCAACACATAGTTTGATATAGAAGTTTCATAGTCAAAATATGTTTCAACTGACCTACATTTTGCAAAATTTTAGGTAGTACACGATTGGCCATTCATTTCCTAGCCACTTTCCTATAACAAGTAGTTAGGTACTAAAATATTCTTCACTCCAAGAATTCATGTCACCTTTTCTTAACATTTTCTATATATATCACTACCCATGTGGACCCCAATGAACACTTGAGCTATTGCTCTCATATGTTACATAATGGATCTCGAGACTCAAATTTGCAAATTGCAACTACTTCCAAGTCAGTGTTACCTTATCTTAGCTTAAGTTCTTTATTTCACCAAATCGAGCCTTACCTAAAAGATTTATTTTTAATCACTTGTATATTATTTTTTCAATTGTAAATTTGGTAAGATTGCACTTCTTCCTTCTTGTTCCCACTTTACTTCATTATTTTGAGATAATTCTTGCAAGAAGGAAGCATTTCAAGGTGAGATGAAAAGATTGTGTTCTCATTCAAGGGTGATTTTTATAGTCTACATAGTCAGGATGATAGTTATACTTGATTAAATGGAGGTTGGTCTTGGTTCACAAAAGACAACCATAATTTTAGTTTGTTTTATTATATAAAACATAACAAACTTATAGGTTGAGAAATCCTCATTGGAAACTTATATGTAGTGGAGCTACAATATCTATGAAGGAACCAATATAAACCACTATCTTTTGTTGTCACACTTTTTTGGTCACTTGCTTTATTTATTTCTATTGGGGTATTCTCCTAAGAATATTGCAACTGACCTTCTTGTGTTTGAAATTACATAATTTGGTTGTTGTCTCTATTAAACCCTCTAGATCTTTCATCAAGCACATAAGGATTAGCTACAACTATGATCATGGGTTTGAGATATATATGAAAGGGTTTCGACTTCATGATGATTTTATGGATTCTTTTTGTAATTATGACACTTAGATCTATGTATATATAAACAATATTTATATTGATATTATCTTATTGTATCCATTGCACATACTCTAGGTGACAAAGTTTTTGTCATGCAATTGGGGCATGAAAACTTCCTTCCAAGTATTTAGGCACCGAAGGAGGAACGAAAGCCTACTTCTATTCTTGTTTCCTTGGAGAGACTTTTCTATGTGGGCACATTATGTGGGTGCATCTCAATCCTTGTTGGGGCGGGTAGTTAGATAGATACATACAATGAACTATGTAAGGCAAGTATGGAGCTTATGAACCATATGTATATTATTCTTTTGGTGTTCTAATGTACTACCTCATGTCCAATACAATTGATGATGACCAATTATTTACACGTGGTGTTGATGTTAGTTCATAAAAAATAAATTTTAAAATTTATGAGTCCAGTTTGGGTGTGATATTCTAATTCATGACTAGACATTATAAAATGAATACATCACTTCAAAATTCATTCTTACTCAATTTTATGATGGAATGCACATTTGTCACCACACACAATTAAATTGGGAAGTCACGTCCGCTTCCATCATGATGTTTATCCTATCAAAGTCAGACACCAATAAGATTTTATAAGATGATGCACTCACACAAACTTTCCAAAATGATACAAGAATGTACTAACACACTCTTATGCATAAGATCTAAGGTGATAATGTAGACATGGTGACAAATTGGAACACCAAAAAGATTCTCCTTCTATATTTTCCCTAGTTACCAATTTGTTCTATATTAATACCAATGGCCTTTATCCAAAGTTGCAACTCTGGCCAAGGATTTTATGGTACATGAGATGGTCCTCTAATGGCGTAGGTATGATTTAAATCTGATGTGTTGTACCCTAAGACAATGTTTCCCAAATAAACATGCTTGAATCTAGATTCACCTAAGTATTGAGTATGTCACCTAGGACAATTTGACATCAGTTTCTATATTGAAAGTCACATCAGACTAGAACAAATAGACTCAAGCTTCAAGTGGTATGTTGGCACACACATAAAATGTATCGAATATGTGTCTCTATATAACTGCAATTCATTTGTTTGGTGTATTTGATGGTATGACATCAACCACCTAGAGTATCCACACCCTTCATTCTATAAAGTAATAGTCGAGCTTTATCATTTTCACTGTATACCTCGGTACACATACAACTATTTTCAATTGATGTGTTGAAAACTTGAAGAAGTCTAATCAACTATAAAAATATTTATGTGTGTTAATTTTAAGATCTTATTTTTGAAGCCACTACATTGTACTAACTTAAATACTACATTAATGATATCTTATAGTACAGTCCGTACATGAAAATGAGTGTGTTATTATTCTAGACACATTTTACCTATTTGAAAGTTTTAATTACATCCATACTTTACCTGAACATAAGTTCAGAGAAATATTCCTTATGGAATAATTACTATGATATACTATGTGAATATGTTTCTATATAATCCACAATCCAAGGACATGCGTTAAATCTTTCATATATTAATTAATAGTTTAGAGCATGGTGAGATGATGTGTTACATCAAACTATATTACATATTACATGAACATTAGGCAAACATCACATATATGAGGATCTATACAATCTCCTTTTTATAGATTGATGAACTCAATGTAAATTAATGTATGATACCTAAAATGTTGATCATTTTAGGGAGTCTATTTAATCAAGTTATTTTTATTTTATATGGGTCCAAGTGTTTTCGACCCATTAGGGTTTATCTTGAGTCTGTAACACTTCCCCCTTATCCTATTTTATAGTAAGGGGGTCTTCCCTTCTATCAATAATAAAAAACTACACAAGGGGTGATTCCCCATTATATTGCCTTTCCACTTGGTATTGGAGTAGGACTTCCTACACCACCTGTAACCCTGAGAGAGAGATAGAGAGAGAAAAGCAAAGCCACCTCCCCTTTTGGGTGGTGGTCACTGCAAGGCGTTTCTTGGCTACCCACAAGGATTTCGTACCCCTTCTTATTGAGATGTAATCCGAAACCTTAGATAAATATCTCCTTTTTCTATTAATATTGGGGACATATCATCCCTATATTTCTATGGTGGATATCTAGAACGGGTTCCCCACCCCTTAGTTGTTGTATCATGGTTTTTTGTTGCTATTTTCCTACTAACATGAAGTGCCACTGCTTGACATGACATGTAGATGGTGTTTTTCTTTGTTCATGACTTGGTTTGTGAAATCTTCCAGGTGACATGGCATGTCACCTAATTAACACGACATGTCACTTGCGATATGTCTTTCTTCTACCCTAAGATTCATCCACTAACATGGTGTATCGTCCTTCGACATGGTGTGTCACATGCTTTCTACTAGCAATGGCCTGCTACATGGCATGACATGTTCCCCAAATAACATGTTGTGCCACCTGCTATTATTACTACATATTGGCATGCTACATAATCTACAATGATTCTATAACATGGTAGAAGTTTCAAAACATAGTGAGTTGCTATCTTAATCCTTACCAGTGAGATTTATCTTTCTTTTTTTGCAATTTTAGATTTCTTTTGTTCTTTAATCCCCCACCTTTCCATCCTTACATACATATTGCACACCTCCTTAATGCTTGTATTACCCCCATATACATATTGTGCATGCAGACTAATTGGTTCCTTAACTGGATCGAAAATTTTCTCTATTCCATATAATAAGGGATTTGCCCCCTCTCCCCTAGAATTATCTACATAATGGTCAGGAAAATATCCTTTTTTGGGTCACACTATGATCTTCATATTTTTCTACCTGAGTCTATATGATCAGGTCATATTGCATATTGACTCGAGTTATGAATTACATCCTCCACATATTTGCTTACATAAACACTATCTCTACCATTATTTTTGACACTCCACTGTAACCACCCTCTTGATTATTTTTCTGGTTGGCATGAGGGGAGAGAATAGAGGATAATGAGTGCAAGCACAAGTGAGATGGAGGGGAGAAGAAGAGGAATTTAGTTTTACTGCTCTATGCATCTTCATGCTATCTTTTCTGCTTCTATGTGGATCTCTGCTGCTATTATTGATATGTTTACCTCATGAAGATCTTGCAAAAACTTATTCATCACCATATGGACTCCTGCTATGGATTTATCTACTTCACTTATTCTATATGTTGATTGGTTTTAATCTAGTGATGTCACTTTTGCTACTTGTACTATGGTTAGTACATTGGATTTGCTACTTTGTGATTTTTTACTATCTTTCATCCGTGCTTTATTTGCATGTTGACTCTCTACTTGTTCATGCTCTATTTTCACATTGACTTTTTGTCTATGTCCCCACACATCAACCACTACTACTATTATGACCCAACACCCTCTATATGACGTCCACTACCATGATGAAAATTATATCATGAGAAAAGATGATGATGGTACCTATGAAGATTCACAAATGTATGATGAATCTTCATGATTTTATGCAACTGTGGTTCATCTTGGAGTCTTTTTGTTCTTTTTATGTGTGTGCACCTTTCTTCTATCTCGCTATGTTGTATACTTTCTACTATTGTGTGCCAAAACTCTCTGGGTTGTTTATGCCTTGCACATGTTGAATTTTTTCTTGTTTATGCTTTGTATGCACATTGACTACTGCTTCTTGTGTACTAGCACTCTCTAGTCTTATGTTCCAACACTCTTTGGTCTACTTCATGATGATATAAACTAAGATAAAGACCATGCTTCCTACATATTCTTATTTACTTCTTCTCCATATGCCACTTTACACCAACTAAGAAGCTCGTGCTACCTACCTGCCCACCCACATTGAGATTATCTACTTGAGGGGGAATATTTGAGAGTTTCTGTGATTTATTATAACATTAAGAGGGAGAAAATTTTCTTGTATGGGCCTGATCTATATTTAATTATTTTGCTTTAGCCTATTAACCTATTTACAAGCTGAATTGTGATTCTTCCAAGATTCATCTTGAGGAGGAGTGTTAGAGAGTGAATTTAATTAAGTTATTCAAGCTTTTTGTATATGGGCCCAAGTGTGTTTTTCCCATTAGAGTTTGTCACAAGTCTATATGTTTCCCCCTTATCCTATTTTTAGGAAAGGGGCTTCCCTTCTATTAACAAGAAAAATCTAAACAAGGGTGAATTCCCCATCTTATCATCTTTCCACAAAAAATAACATGAAGATCCATGAAGAAGCATAACTAAATTCCACTTCTTCTCTCCTCCATATCACTCTTCCCTCTAATCATTATCCTCTATTTATTATATTAAAATTGTCCTTATCATGTTGCATGCCTTGTATTAGAATATATTAATACAAGATGTTTGTGCATGCCACATAAAAGCTATCTATCAAACCCTCATTTGCCATTAAGTGCAATGTACAAAAGCCAAATTTACATCACCACACCAACCATGATGAATATACATTGATCATGTTTCTATGTAGCATCACACTCACACTTTCTACAAGTTATTAGCATTATCACATGTAACTAAAGGTGAGTCATGCATGCTACATTGTCGTAATTATCAGAATATACAATCATATCTAAAATAGAATGTGAAATATCACTATATATGCATCATCCTATTATAAGTAACAAATATCAAAGTTGTAACAGATAACAAGCTCATATTTTATATATATACTGAGAGTAAACACCCATTATACACATACACTTGTCAAGCATACTTCAGAAGTGATATATAAGATAAGGGAATTTTATCTAATGCAGTCATATTTTACTAAGTCATGACCCAACAAAACAATATAGCTGTCATGCAAGATGAAAATAATTAGGCCATGCACAAAATTATTCTAGTCCAAATAACGAACTATAAGGGGAAAGAGATGATGCTAGGGTTGGGGAGCCATGGAGGCAGTCACTGTGGAACAGGTGTGGCGTGCACCAGTGGTGGAAAGGTTTCCCAACCACTGGATCACAATTAGAGGGACTTCAACTACAACAACGAAGATGCATCTAGATCTACAAGCAAGGTGTCAAAATCTAGTTGTCTAGAATTGTTGGATCTTGGGAAGAGTACCATGAACAATAAGGTTTCATGTAATTTGGGTCTCAACCTACAATTCACTAGGCATGATGTTCTACTATCTCAGAAGAAGATCCACATGATATTTGCATGGAGATTGATAATCGGTAGTCTACTATTGTTAGTCCTCCTCCACAAGTCCAGGTCCCATCTTCCTTGAATTCCTATGAATTGCATGTCTCCTATAAGGACACCATAATCAGAGGGTCCCTTATGTTTTTTGGTTTTGAAGATCTAAGCATTCATATCACAAAGAGGACATTCACATCTAAAGTGTAAAAAATGCCCAACTTTGTTATCAAAGAAAACATTTATGGAGACTCGATGAAGATTTGGTGTTACTTCATTGTTGTGAAGGTTTTGGCAAGGGAGGCTAGATTCATAGTGCTTCATTTATGAGAGGATGAATATCTGAATGTGCTACTAGTGGTCCATAGCAGATGATGGGTTCATTTATGAGAGTCCAACCTTGGGATCCAAATTTCTCAACATATGCCAACCCCATGATGATCTTGGTCTGAGTGAGAATCCCTAATCTCCCTACTTTCTTCATTAGAGGCAACTTCTAGTGGAGATTGGAGATGTAATTGGAACAACTATTAGGGTTGATGCTAATATCTATATGAAGAGTAGATGCAAGTTTTCCCAAATTGATCTTAAATTGGACATCATGGAGCCCCAAGTATTAGCGATTATGATTTAGGGTGAGAACTATAAGTTGGAGTACGAAAACATTCCAATTATCTATTTATTTTGTGGGAGGATGGGTCACTTGGTGGTTGAATGTAGAGTTAGAGTGGAATAGGAGACCAAGATGAAGGACGGACAACAAGAGGATTTGAGGATCCCTCCTCAACCCCTTGGTGAATTTTTTGATCTTTGCATGCTGAACCGATCCATAGGAGATAGATCAGGTAGATTGGGAGAGATGATAAATCCTTAGTGGAGACAAGGAACAAGTTCAATGGATTGGACTTAGATGGAAACTAGAAGAAGAGGTACTGTATCTAGAGAAAGTAGTTAGAAGTATTTGTAGGTATATGAAGGAAAACAATAGAAAGAAAAACTTGGAACAAATTGACCAAAGAACCCGTAGGCCATTGAGTAATGTGGGGAATGACCAAAATATCAATAAAACTTAGTAAGACAAACCCAAATGGCAGGAGAATGAAAACTCTCATCAATCCGCAAGGATAGTTGAGGACAATACAATTTTCTTTCTAGGTAGTATAGATTCATCCCTACAGAACATATCATTATGTTTTGGTGCTTCAAACCCTGCTAAAGATGGCATATCCCCTATAAAACAAAAATCATTTGGGGATAGTGTAAGAGTGCATCTCTATAACTGCAAGATCCGATATCAAGTGGAGTTTTTCATGAATGTCTCAAGGAAGAGAGGAAAATGCACATGGGATACTAGTGCATGAGAAGATGATGTTTTGATGGTGAGTGAGGAGGGGGAGGGTCCCAATCTTACATGTTCCTGATGATTTTTGACTTATGGAATGTTTAGGGCACTTGTGGAGTTGATGTCCATAACTCAATCAAAGACTTTTCTAGATATTATGGTTTTGATATCTTGTATGTTCTATGACCTAGAGTGAGTGGCCTGAAGGCTAATCGGATTGTTAGAAGTTTGGGCTTTAGTATCCTGTTATATGATGTCCATCCACTATTTGAGTAATAACTAGCAATTGATGACTTTAGTGTATGGATTTAACAAACTAGCTCATAACATTTTCTCTGGGATAACCTTTCTACCATAGATAACACTAATAATTGCCAATGGTTGGTTTTGGGGGGTTTTGATTTGTTGATAATAGTGGTGGAGGAGAAGGGAGGGGAACCCATTACTCTGAATAGTTGTAAAGAGTTTGCTCTGGGTCTGATTGACGCTGGTCTGGAGGATTTGAGGGCTGGTGGTCTGAAGATCATGTTCATAAGGGGTCTCCTATAGGAGAGACCTGATCAGGATGATGGTAATGAGAGTTGGATAAATGTTTGAAGACGATGTTCAACCACTCTCCCATTTTGGTAAAGAATTTTGCTACTTCACATGTACACCATTTCCACCTCAAGATTAGTGGTTTTTGGAATGCTAGACTATCATCTTAGAACTTCTTCAACTCGGCCTAGGATAACAATGTGGATTTTAGTGAGTCTCTTAATGTTCTAATGAGGAAAGCAAATAGATGGGATAAGGAGGAAATGAAGAGAGCTGAGAGACAAATTAATCGGGTTCACAGAATATCATGTACCTACAACAAAATCTCAACACCAGTTAGTCTAGGGAGCTGGATGCTCAAATCAATGAACTTCAATTGGTCCATATGGATCTTCTTCACCATGAGAATAAGGAGTGGAGACATAAGGTGAGATGTGATTGGCTGCATGCAGGTGATCCTAACACTCATTATCTTCATACCATTGTAAAGACCTAGAGGCAGAGGAATAATGTTTCGATGGTTAAAGACTCAAATGGTGTTTGAGTGGAAAATAGAGAGGATTTGAAATTTTTGGTCACAAACTCCTTTATAAATCTATTCTATGAGGATATGTTTATTGATAAAACTACCATCGAGGAAACTTATGTTGGTTCTTTTCTTGTCATGTAGGTACCCGATAAACAAAAATGTGACACTCAACCTTCTAAGAGGAGGTGCATAGGGTGCTAGAGACAGTGAACTCTATGAACGCTCTGGGGCTTAATGGTTTAGGTGCCAGCTTCCTCCAAAATAATTGGAATCAGATAAAAAACTCACTCTTCTAGATCATTATGAAGTTCTTTGATGGTTAAAAGATCATGATGAACTTGCTAATTCTATGCTCGTGCTTATTCCCAAAATCAACATTTCTAAAACTTGTTCTTAGCTACATCATATTGCTCTCAACAACGTCAGCCCTGACTTGATCTCCAAGATCTTAGTTGTACATGTTAAACCATTCATGGCTGATTGGGTTCACCCCTCTAGAGTAGCTTTGTGCATGGGAGGAACATCACTAATAACATTTTTCTTGTGTAGGAGATCGTCCATTCTATGAAGTCTAAATCGAGAGGGGAGAAGATGATGGGTATGAAGCTTGATCTTTCCAAATCCTATGATATGATGAATTGGTACTTCATCCATGATACAATAAGGAGAACATCAATTCACGTAAACTTGATCAATGTGATCATGAATATTATTACTAATGGGAACCTCTTGATTAACTGGGCTGGGAGCTACTTGAATCTTTTTATGTCTCAATGGGTGTCTATCAGGGTGGCCATCTATCCCCTTATATATTTTTCATGTGCCTTTATCCTTTAAGTCAAGCCATTTCCGATGAGGAAAGCACATGGAGCTAGAAGCCTATCCATATTTCTCAAATTGGGCCTAGCTCCACTCATGCCTACTTTGTAGATGATTTGATCCTTTCTGGAGAAGCTTTTTTTAAACAAGTGAGTGTTATAATGTGATTCCTGAAGAGCTTTGAGGATGCCTCTGAGCAAACTATTGGTAAAGAAAATTTTCACTCTTTTCTTCTCAAGGAATACCCCTTCTCAAGTGAAATGTTTCAGTATTAGGTGTGTGAAGATTGATATCATTGAAAACTTTAGAAATCACCTCGGAGTATTGACCTTTCAATCCATGAAAAGTAAAGAGATGTGCTTAGATACCATTACCTCCATTGAGAGAAGGGTTTCATTGTGGGTTGAAAAATCCTTGTCACTTTTATTGGTATGTATGCCCAGTGAGCCAATCATATGATGATTGGAATGTGTCATTAAATACTGGATTTGATAATATCAAAGGTAATTTCATCTATTATGTTTGTCTCAGCATGATATGATGACACAAACATAGTATATGTCTAAATAATGATGATTACTCGATGACATATGTCTTCAAGTACATGACTTGAAAATGAGGTCATATGTATGATAAGAGTACATACATTCTTGTAATGTCCCTAATTAAATATTACTGTGGAAGCAAAATAGACAACAATAATACATAAGACTAGAGTGTGTGTTGACTAATGATAGAATCTCATTAGTCATGATATGTGATATAAAGTCAAGCACACAAGTAAATGTTAGAGAACAGTGTATCGACAAACCCACTATGAGAGTGATACATGGAGACCATGAAATGGTAGTCAAAATCATCTCTCATAGTGATATTGGTGATTGTGGGTATTAGATCAAAAGTCACGACATTCATAACATGTCGTTCATGTACTTTGACATCATCCAACATGATCCTTAATATGGGTTTCCATAACGGTGATGATTGGGTGCACTGTCACACATGGGGATTGAATGTGAGTGATGTAGATGGGATTTGTCCCTCCTATAGGAGATTGATATTCATGGCCTCTTGATAAGTAGGCTTGAGAAATGTATGTCCATACTCTTGTGACTCAATATATGATATGTGAGATCATATGCATCTCAGACAGTCTGCTCTAGTTCAAGGAACATGGATCGAACATTGAGAGGATGATGACTCCATGTTTTGGCTTCAATCTAGATATCAGAGACAATGGAACTATACGACCATGGTAACACTAATCATGTATTGTAGGATGAAGTTGTTCTCCAACTTTCCGAATTACTTGGGTAGGAATGATGTGTTGCTACACACCACTCTTTACTCGTGATGTTGTAAGTTAGTTATGAACATTCACTAACAACACAATTGTGGACCTATAGGGTCACACACATAGGATACACTTGGATTAAAGGAGTATATTAATGAAAGATGTTTAGATTAATTACTAAAGGTGTTTAGGTATTCGATTTAACAAATGAGGTTCAAAATTGATTGACTTGACTCTAAATTGACTAGTTCACACTTCCAACCAACCGGTTGGGCTAGAAACCAATCGGTTGGAGTGTCATGTCATTAATAAACATTGGCTGATCAATGGATGAATCAGTGAAGGAGATGACCAATTCACATAGTGAACTGACCAATTCACATATCCCAACTGACTAGTTCATGGGATGAACCGCCCGATTCAGTTGCCAATTTGATTGGATCAAGGATTGGTACTGACATCATGTTGTGCATTAATCATACATTGATTACCATTTTGATTCAGAACCAGAAACTACACGAACCGACCAGTTTTCTTAGTGAACTGACTGGCTCACGCACCAACTGACCGGTTGGTGTGGAAACTGACTGATTGGGTGTGCAAACTAACCAATTAACTGTGCGTAGGTTCTAGAAAATGCATGAATTTCACCCTTTCGACTCCTACACATACCGGGAACCCTGACCATAGCCTCCCCTATAAATAGAGGGATATTGGGGACTTGTTTGAACACAACAATTTCTCTAACAATTTTTGTCCTCTCTGGTTGTGGTAACCAATAGAGAGTCCGAGCAAGTCCTACCTGATAAAGGGAGGGGTAGTGTAACATCCCAGGATTTGAGGCCTCAGAAAAGTTGATCTTAAAAGGAATGTTTGGACTACCCATATCACCAAGGTGCACCTCCTTTTCCGGGAGCCCATCTCTAAAGAACTCTGCGGTTCAGTGTGCTCATCCCAGAGTAGTACTAGGGTGGGTGACCAGTCTGGAAGTTGATCCAGGCTTGCGCGTCAGTGTGGACAAAGTGCGCATTTAAGGCTAGTGGTGGTCTGTGGGGCCAGTCGTCATTCCTGAAACTCTACTAGAGCCTAGGGAAGTGGGACCAGGTGTTACAAATGGTATCAGATCCAATTCCCCTCCAGTAGGTGGGGCCCACATGGGCATGGCATGCCAGTCTTGAGCCGTGCGGTCCAGGAATGTAGGAAAGGGCTGTCCATGGTTGACGTAGCCACCCTTGCGATGGTATTCCGTGATCGGGAGCTGGGTGTCCATGGACCATTGTGGGTCTGCACTGAAATGGGGAAGAGATTATGAGGCCTTATAGTTGAGCCTTGACGAGGATGTTAAGAGTCTAAGTGGGGGAGATTGTAACATCCCAGGATTTGAGGCCTCAGATAAGTTGATCTTAAAAGGAATGTTTGGACTACCCATATCACCAAGGTGCACCTCCTTTTCCGGGAGCCCATCTCTAAAGAACTCTGCGGTTAAGCGTGCTCAGCCCAGAGTAGTACTAGGATGGGTGACCAGGTAGGAAGTTGATCCTGGCTTGCGCGTCAGTGTGGACAAAGTGCGCAGTTAATGCGAGTGGTGGTCTGTGGGGCCAGTCGTCATTCTTGAAACTCTACTAGAGCCTAGGGCAGTGGGCTCGGGCGTTAAAGGTAGAAAGGGAGAGACAATTGTGGGACAACGTATCAACTATAGAAGGTTGATGTTTGAAAGGGACAACTCCTTCCTATTGGCTCTGGTAGCACAACGTGGAGTTCTTAGTGGTTCACATGGACTACTCTAGAGGTGGGAGGTCATTGTCTTCCACTAGGAGGACATCATCAACCACTATCCTTGGTGCTATTCTAGGAGGCCGGTGGAGACGATTGTTTGAGTGTTGCTGCTAAAGAAGAAGAAGCACGAAGCTACTATAAGGGTAATGTCGCCGGACTTGCTCTAGGACTAGGTATAAACTTGCAACCTTTCCTTCCTAGATACATTGTTTTTGACGTGATCTTGTTGTCCAAGGGAATCGGTCCTTAAATTTTTGTTTCCACTTCCTTATCTATCACTATGATTTCCCTACAACTTTCTATAAAAGTCACTCTGATCCATTCAGTTCTTAACTCATCCCCTATCAACATTATGCAAACTGCTCACCTGCCAATTGTTGTTTGTGATCACATTGATCAGGTGGTGTAGAGCTTTCTTAAGAGGGGGGATAATGATGATTGGAAGAGTAGTTTGGTTTCACGAAATGAATTAATTGCCAATAGACATGTTGTAGGTCTTGACATCATATCGGCTAGAGTTTTCAATGACACTCTCTCCTCAAACCAACCTGGTATTATATCATAGATAGGCCAATTCATTAAATAACACTTATGTTGCATAAGTCTGAAAACTACAATGATGATCATATCTTGTGTGGATTGGGGAGCTGGTAGTTTGTTGCACATAATAGATCTAGCCTCCATATTTCTAAAGGTAAGACTATTATGTTAGGATATCAAACTAGCATTTGGAGAGACCACTAGGTGTCTGGGAAATCCCCTCCAGTTATCAACCCTGGTCTCCAAATTCTTCTACAATTTCATGATTTGAAAGTGACGTTATGATAAGTCTTGAAGGCGACTAGGATGAAGATTTTATTAAACATTGGTTTGTTAAAGAGTAGCAAGTCCTCATTTTGGACATGCTACCCCTAACCATATGTTGGTGAGGATGGGTTTATTTTCAAAGAGGATCCCAAAGGGATTTATACCATAAAGTACTTTTACTCCAAGCTGTTGAAAAAGGATAAGATCACCATCCAAGGTCTTTGGGAAATTACCAGAAAGTTATAGATCACACAAAATCTTAATTCATTTTTTGGAAAACTATGCATAATGGTCTCATGACTAATAGCAATATAGAATTTCATGGTTTCACTGATGGCCATATGTGCCCCCATTGTGGCAATGCAGTGGAGTTCTTTCCTCATGGAATACATGATTGTAAGCATATCAAAGGTGTTTGGAAACTTCTTAATGAGGAAACGTGACATGATCACCCTTCTTTAGACTTTTCTTCTCATTGGATTTCTTTGAAAAATTAGAAAAGAAGAATGTGTGAACATTGGCAGACCTGATTTGTTACTGCTTATGGTGGGTGTGAACAGAACGATGTGAGTTTTTGTTTTAGAACAAAATAATGAACACTACTAACAACTTCATCTTGATCAGATTAAATGTTTCTTTCTACGTTTGGGTGTTAAAAAATGGATATGGCACGACTTCTAGAAGTCATGAGGAAACAAGTGGACTCCTCCCCATCCTAGAAAGGTTCTCTTGAATGTTAACATGTCTATTTCCTTGAAGAAGAACTATGCTGCTATTAGTTTTGTGCTTAGGTTTGCCACTGATAGTTGGATCTCAGGGGGCATCTGCAAGCACTTTAATTTGGATGTGCTATCCATGGAGCTACATGCTATAGTATGAATGACATTAGAGAATGCAAGGAGGTGAAGGAGGACATCATTTGTGTATGACTGCCATGTTGCAATTTGGATGATTGAGGGGTTAGTCATCAAACACATACTAGTTTGGAATATGATCAGGAAAATTTGTCCACAAATACCCAAGTTGGACCTTGTCTTTTACAATAGAAAGTGTAATAGGGCGGCCAACTGTGTGGCCAAGGGGGATGGTAATGAGGTTTCCTATAAAAAAATTTGGACTCAATGCCTGCATTTTCCTCTCTAATGTTGTTGAGTAGGAGGACACATTGGTTCAAGCTGGATGTAACATCATACCTTTTTTTTGCCTCCATCGTGAGAGTGCTATGAATCAATATCCTCTTGGGCTTCTGTAGAAAAAATAATGAACCTTAAACATGCCAAATTCAGGGTTATCAGGTTAAACCAAAAGCCATTGAAATATGCATGAATCAAAGTAGGTGAGATCAAGTTGTTAAGGACTGGTTATTCTATGTATGTTGTTTGATCTCAATCTACATATTGTCAACTTGTAAAGATATACACATAAGCAATATTTAAAGTACTAGAATGCATTGTAATAATTTTTTTGTAACCTTTTAGTAGATGACTAACATGTTTGTGTTTAGTGAGCAATGTTGCCCACGTACAAAATAATGTATCTTCTCTTGGTGGACTACTCAGATGTCAAGTTATGTACATGACATCGTGTGGCCATATATCAACAGAAAAGGTTGGGCTTCTTATGAAGATGAGAAAAACATGGAAAGTCAAGGTAAACATTATGTGCAAAAGGAAAAATCGGAGGGTCATTTGTCTTTGATTCATGAGAAGACACATTGCAAAGGGACTACCAAGAGGCACTTATGGGGTTGTTTGTAACAAACATATTTGCCCTCTAAAAAGGTGATTTATCTAGAGCCAGTTTGTTTAGGGCATACTTTGTTATGGTATCGACAATTAGAAAACATTTCAAAGAGTCTCAAAGTAATGTATATAATGCTTGCATATGTATGTTGGTCCCCCCAAGTTGGGTGTTGGTTGTGTATTTTGGATAGTCAAAGGGATAAATGACATATATCACTACTTATCTCCCACCCAATAATTGGTTCACTTATATATCGAACCCTAATTGTCTACTAACAACCATCTTACATGGATCTTGTTACAAATGCCATATTTTATGTACATTTAATGTCTCTAAGAGTTTCATCTATCAACTTATGTGGTTATGAGACAATAGGGAGATTGATGCATTGTGCTTATGGTGACTTGTTTTCTATTTGGATCAGTGAACCTCTATTTTTTGTTGGTCATCTTTTCTATTCGGTGATATAAGACTATTTTTTATAGAAGTTCATATATAGATAAATAGATATGCATACAAAACAACATGCAAATCAGTAGTACATGGAAACGATAAAACTTGCCTTAACATCACTTGAGGCATGTCAAACTGAGTAGAAAACTAAAAAAATAATTAATGAAGATGAAATGTATTGTTGTATCATGGGGAGGCACCTCTTAGAAAATGAGCCTCAACTAAGATAAAACAACGAAAATGCAAAAAATATGAAATCTTGATATCTTGTCTCTAGAAGACATTGTCATCTGCCATGATCTCTTCAAGGATGAATTTTTTGTCACTGCTGTGGTTGTCTCTGAACGTATTACCATGGGCATCATAATCTCTATTCTCATGAATGTGATGACCCACACTTTAAAAAAAGTGCATATGTGTATTCAATATCTAAAAATATTTTATGGATGGTGTTTCTATGGTTGTTGTGTTTTATATTATTTCTCTCAATCCAAATGACCCAAATAATAGCTGCGATCAAGGTTTTATGGATGTTTTGAGGATGTTTAGGTTTTTGGTAATTTGTGAAGTTGTGAGTGTTGATATATTTATTTATGCAACATGAAAATTTTTTTTATGATCTGGGTAGTGATGGGGCAATGGTGAAAAAATGTGAGGTAGTTTCAAAATTGTCATGGTTGAAATAACATCTTGATGGTCTAGGGAATCCTCATTACATATGGTCATGATTAGTTAATATTTTGTTATGTTTGATGACCCATAGGATGATTCTGACTTTTAGAGGTCCCATGAAGATTTGAAATGTCAGTCGAAGGATAGTATTGACCTCTATAAATTAGAAATAGGTAAGCTTGATGTTGTCTATAAGATTTTCCCCATGTCCATGAGATATGACTTGCAATGTAAGTCTCTAGGATGTGTAAAATGTATTTTATAGTATCAAACATTAAGTAGTTAGTGAGGGTCTGTTTGAGATAGTTGTTTCTATTACTAGCTAGGAGAGTTATAATAGTGGTAGTATTTAAGGTAGATAACCTATGGGGTATATGAGAGTTATAATTTGAGTATAGAATCAAGTATCCATGATACCATGGGTCATACCAAAATTGACATTCTTGGAAACATTAATGGGGGTGTTTTAATCATGTGTAGGGTGACAACAAAATGTTTGTTGATGTATTTCTATAGAGGAGATGCATATAATTTGGTTGTGGGCCACGAAGGTTTTTTTCATGTAGTATTTTTGTGTGATGACAATCTTCTAAATGCATATTTTATCTATAGAGTGTGTGACAATTATTTTGGTGATCAGACAGATAGCATGAATTTTGAGGTTTGTGGTACCCCATCCACAATATCTCTTGGGAGAATAAATGGTGTTCAAACTAAATAGGTGGATGTTGTTTCTATGGGTCTATGGTCTATTATGATTTGAATGATTTTTTTCTAGGTTCTATCGATGGTTCTGAGAAAATTTTTTGTGGGTGGGATGCAACTAAGGTAGTATGTTGTAGTCATGGAGAGGGAGGTGTTGAGTAATGTAAGTCTACCAACTAGGTTGAGGAAGTTGTTTGTCCATGAGTGGAGTCTGTGGTGCAGTTTGTCAATGATGGGATTCCATGCTTTTTTTGAGATAAGATGTGGCAAGAATGGTAGGCTGAAATATGTGAAAGGGAAAGTTTTAGTATTACTTTTGATCAATATTTGAAATCTCTGCATTTGATCTGGATAAATGTGCGTGCCAGTGATGAAAGATTTTTGTTGATTAATATTGAGTCCCGAGATGTAAGAAAAGACTCCACTGATACAAATGGTATTCATGGAACAAGAATCCTTAGGTTTAATAACGATCATAGTGGAATCAACATATTGAATGATGTTTTCATGGCATTCTGTAAGAGATTTTATCAGTGAATTTTCGATGCCAATATTGATCATGTTGGTAAGAATTGATATGACCGTAATGAAGATATATGGCAATCAAGGGTCTCCTTGCCTTAGACCATTTGATTTTCTAAAAGTATATGAAAGGTGAGCCATTTACAATAGTAGATAATTTACTAGTGGATGTAAAAGCATGAATCCAATTTATCCATTTCTATCGCAACCTATAACTCCACATACATTGAAGGAGATAGTTCAATCAAAGGCTTTCTCAAAATCCAACTTCAGAATTAAAACAGGGTTTGATTTTTGTAGAAAGAATGAACAGTCTCATTCACCATGATATATGCATCTTGGATGTTTCTATCTTTGAGAAAAGCACATTTTTGCAGGCTGATGATGCTATTAAGAATTGGTTTCATCCTATTGCTGAAAAGTTTTGCAATCATTTTGTAAGAGGAGTTGATGAGACTGATTATTCTAAAATGTTGAATGGAATCAAGTTGGTCAAACTTTTTTATTAAAGCTACATAAGCATGGTTAAGAACTCTGATTTGGTTATGGATGTAATCATTATCATGGATATGTTATAGGAGAAGCAAGAAGTATGTTTTGATGTGTTCCCACATGACCTGGTAAGACTCATTGTTTATACCCTTAGGACTGGGGGATTTGTCAGTTCTAAGGCAAAAGATAGCTTATCTAGGTTTAATCTCATAGAAATGCAAAATCAATATAGAAGGTGAAACTATTTGATTTGGGCATAGCTTGGACCCATTGACGTACATATGGATGGTAGGTTTATGTCTATTCTTAAACACTTTGTTGAAGTGTGAGACAATATGAGTGGTGATAAGGTGTTTGTTGGTGGTGATAGAACGATTGATGTTAATGCAATGTATAGAAATGATTCTGACATTTTTGTTGCAAAATTTGTGAATGAATTTGGTGTTTATATCACCCTCATTCATCCATTTGATCAAAAATATTTGTTTCCAAAGAATCTCAAGATGATCTTGAATGTTTTCTATGTTAGATTTTATGGTTAGGGTATAAGATGGGTCAAAAAATGGGCCTCTATCAACTATTTAAAATGTAGCTTCTAATTCTTCTAGTTTATTTCTAATGTTGCCACTCTTGTTTTTGTTCAAAATTTTTAGTGTTTCTGATTCTTTTGTGATTGTTAAGAATATGATAGCTGGGTTCAGATGGGATAGTGGAGGGGTGCCATTTTTGTGTGCAAATAAGTTTGAATTTTGTGTATGTGAACCAAACATTTTCCATTCTGAAAGGTGTGTGTCCCCATGCTATCTGAGAAGTATTGATGATAATAGGGAAATGATCATATGTGGGTCTTGAGGCTACAATGGAAAAAGTGTGAGGTTGGTGATCTTCCCATGATTGTGTACAAAGAAAATGGTCTATTCTAGCCCAATAGGTACCAAGACTACATCCATCATTAGAATTTGATGGTCTAATGTTGGGTGATGATGTTTTTGAAAAGTTTATCAAAACATGAGGGTGAGACTGATGAGCCTTTTGTATTTTGTCTATACCTAGCATCTATAACAAGGTAGAAATCCTCTCCTGTGAGCTAGGAATATGTAGCATATTTAGTGGAGAGTTCAAAAAATTCATCAATGAATCATTATTTGTCTCGACTTGGCTCCCCATAGGTTCCAGTGAAGATCCATATGTGGGAATCAATGTTGTTTTTGATATGTATCATAACACTTAATTCTCAATATTCATGGCTAGTGGTTTGGAAGAGATTGTTAATTAGGCCAATCATTGTCCTCCCTTTGAATCCCAGTAGTGGTATTTGAAATCATTCATTGATGAGTTTTCCTCCTATAGTTTTAAGAGAAAAAGGTGTAAGAATTGTTTTGATCTCTTGGATAGTGATATTGTTGATGTTGTTCCTGTAAATGAATATAAAAATAGGTCATCGTCTTTTATCATTAGAAGCTCCACATATGTTATAGGTAGTAATGATCATTAAACCTGTATTAGTCTCTAAATATATAGTATGTGATAGGTTTATGCTATGTTTAGTCATTGAATCTATATACCGGTATCATTGATTTGTCTTTGGTTGCACCAACCCATGAATTGTTCAATATCATTTAAAGCTAAGTTGGCATATGTTTCATATTCAAAGTTGATACCTAATTTTGAGGCAAAACTAGTGAAGGTTTTGATGTCAGGCTATGACGCGATAACATCAATATCATTGATAGGTATATCAATATTGTTGTATTCTATATAATAATCATAAAAAGGCAATGCTTTAAGGCATGAAGCAATGTTATGATGAGGTGTAACCTTCTTCCTCCATGTAAAAATAGTTTTTTCTTTGTACGTCCTTTCAGAGCAGCAATGAGAAAGCTGAAAGTTGATATTGTAGCTGGGATTTTCACGATTGTCCCATTCTTAGGAATCTTTGATGTCATGATTTTTTTGATGATAGTGGTTTTGAGTCTTTCAACTGTGGCTATATCAATTTTCAAGGTGGGGGTGGGGTTTTTGTGGAATGGAAATTTTTTGATGGTGTCAATGAAGGTAGGGTGGTTGGTATTTTTTTGGTGGGGATGATAAAAATTGTCTCTTGTGTGGACTGTTGGTTTTAAGGTTACCTATGGTGAAATGGACATTGCCTTTCCTTCCCTAGATGAGTTTTAACCAAAAACATACAGAAGGATTTAATGTAATTGGTAGGTTGGATAGTGTCTTTGTGACAACTTGGATTTTTGTCTCATCTATTATACTCATTCTCACTCTTCAAGAGACCAATCTCACTCAATATAATTTTGATCATAGTACTTGAGTGTGTTGATATCCAATGTGATCATGTAACGACCCCGCCTCCCAGTAACCTCCAATTACGGGAGACCAAGAGATCAGAGTCATTATCCCAATTTCCGGATCAAAGGTTCAACAAATAATCAATACTAATTATCAAATTCTACCAAACTATACTGAAAGTTGGAATAAAATAAAACTTTGCATACCTTTTTCAAAAAAGAGGATATCTAACTTCTATCCACATCTGGACTCTATTCTAACTAATCATCCTTGTACTTTATTCCTTAATTTCACAATATGCCACTTTACTATTTGTCCATTTCAATTTGTACCTAAAATGCCGACAAACAAAATGTCAGTCAGCATATCGGAATATGCTGGTATGTTGGGACAACCAAAATTTCACAAATATGGCTCACAAATCTATATATCACAATCAAGTTAATTAACAAACCAATTTACGCTTTCAATGTGACATTCTCCACCGCTTTTTCCCTAACCCTGGAATACCCCCTCTAGGGTTTCTCTCTTGCCATTGAATTAAGGCCACCTCAATCCCGAGCTTGGTTCTTGGGGTCACCCTTCATGGTGCCCTTTAGTCATGCAATATCATAGGCCACCTTCTCAATCTCGAGCTTGGTGCCTGGGTACACCACTCATGGTGCCCATGGGCCTTCCCTCTTGGGCTTGACCTTTTTGCATCATTCATCAGGGTGGCATGTAGGTGCGAGAATACACACTTGTATTATAATTGTAATAACCAAAGTGACTTTATAATGTGGAAGTATGAACATCCAAAGTTGCATTCAAGGCGATTAATCATACGGAAAACCTTCGGGAAACTAATGCAATTAATCATAATTAACCACATACCTGTCAGGATGACTTGAGTACATAAATAATCCAACTAAGCAAGAAATCCAGTAACAAGCAAGCACACAAGATGATCCTGAAATATGCATCCAATTTTCCTATTATTGATCAGACCATCAAGGTCTATTAAACCTAGCTCGCTTCCTAGGGTTTCTAGTCCACTTTTAGGGTTTCCATTGCAATTAGGGTTTCACTTCATTTATACTATTTTAAACCCTAATTTTATACAATTACTCACAACCCTAATTATCTCATCTATTCTTCACAAAAGATATTAAGGTTACCTTTTAACAACATATTACCTTAATTTCAGATTAAGGGAACAATTAATTGTCCATTAAGTCTAGTAAACCTCTTTTACATTAAAACTACCAGTTTTATCCTTTTAATTCATGAAAAGATCATTAGGCCTAATTATCATCTTTGGTTCCTTCTGGATCAACAAATCATAGTTCATTATGATCTAATTCACATATGAACTCTATTTATCATTAATTCCACCTTTATCCATTAGAAAACCCTCATTACTATATTAAGGGAATTTATCCACAATTAGGAACCTTTATACTCAAATTAGCTTTGAACCATCATGTCTTAGGCTTATTCATGAATTTGAACAATTAAAGCCATTAAGAGTCACAATTATTGTCATTAGGGTTTCAAGGCCCATTAAAGCATATTTATGCACATGAAATTCTCAATTAAACCAATTACGTGCAAAGTTCACCCTTTTTGTTCTTAATGTAACTTTTTACAATTAACATGTTAATATCAACTATAATCATCCACTAAACCCTACTAAATACATTAATTATCTCAAAATAGGGTTTCTTAATCATTAATACATTAAAGTTGATATCCTCCATTACTTTTCGAATTTAAAGAGGAATTAGCTTCTAAAAATATTTTTATTGGATTCCCCTCATTTTTCTGAGCAACTTTCATATTTTATGCGCATTCATCCGAGCTACTTATAAGGAGATACAATTTTTGCAAATAAAAGTACCTTTTGGCCAATGATGGCTCGAGACGTCAGTGAAAAACAATTCCTTAAGTGGACCGACTTTGCAAGGGGTAAAAGACCTCCCTACCCCTTCCTTCAAGCACACACTCCAGGGGAAGCTGCATCATTTCATTATGTCTTCTCCTTCCTCACGATGCAGGGCTCCTGCTTGTCTGCCGTGATGATGGGCGCGAGACTATTCCCTGCCCAGCTTGCCCTCGTCCTCCTGAGCCCTACGCATGGCCAAGAAGGACCGCCTCCTCCTCGCCTGAGTTGAGGAGAGAGACCGCTCTGTGGCTGGTGGTCAGTGGTGACCCAGATCAACGCTCCATGCCTGCAGGTCGTGACAGAGGAAGGCACACCTAACAGATCCATTGAAGACCTTCCCCAAGCGCCTTCACGGTCTCGTTAGGTAGGCGAGACCAACATCAATCTTTCCGCATCCTTTCCAGGTTCTGGGGTCGACGAAACTCCCTTGTATGAACTTGCTTCACCATGAAGATGAAGTAGTGTGTCGTCGGCATCCTCATGGGTACCTCTGGTTCCCGCACGGTTTGCCGCCTGGGAGGGGATCTGGTTTTGTTTCCCCCACTCGAAGACCCTCGTTCCCTCTTGTATACTTCTTGAATGTGAGGGAAAGAGATAGGATCGACTAATAAGGTCTAGGGTTTGAACGAAGAAGAAGAAGAAGAGAGAGATGCATGGAACTCTCCTTGGGCTTAGCCATGGGCTCTACCCTTATATAGGGGATGGTTATCATGCCCCAACATGGTTGCCCATAAAGGAACAAAGCCCTTTCTCGATAGGAATCCTATTCCTTCATTGAGAAGCAATCTTCTCTCTCCCATTTATCTTCTTAACATTCTTTATTCTTTAGATATTAGGATTTCGAAAATTACCTCTTTTATTCTCTTTGTACTTGCTCTTTTAATTCATTGGCACGAAAATTATATTTTCCTTTAGTAGAAAATACCTCCTTTTTAACAATACCACAAAATTCATTCATTATGCATCACATTATTCTCTTATTTTGTATTATTGGTATTTGCTCTTTCTTTTTCTCTATTGGGGTTCCTTGGACCCCAAGAAACTCTAATATTTCGAAATCCTTTTTAGTTGATACTCATTATCCTTCTAGATGCATCTATATCCATGATTTCTCATTATCTTATTCATTTCTTTATAAAAATATCTCTTTTCGAGGATTTCTCTTTATCTCTCTCTTTATTCTCCTTATTGGAATTCTTTTTAACATTAGGAATCATTTGGATACAAAAATCCACCAAGGATACTCAATTATACCTCTTTCCACTTATTTCCCATATTTTATCATTATCTCCAATTTCTTTCTTAGTAAGGAAATATTTAAGTGATCTTTTCTTTTCTTGTTGCATTAGCTTTGCAACTTTGGACTCCTTGGAACCCAAGGAACCCAAGAGGCATGAAATCCATCTTTGGATTATATTATTTTTCCTTTTAGAAGTTTCTACATCTTTCTTTTCTCCATTTTCTTATTTACTTATTTAATAATGGAGTTTCCTTTGTCTTTTCCTTGTTATTGGGCCCAATATCCAATAAAGCCCACAAAACAACCAACAAGGCTATTGTAAACGAAATCCTTTTATTCAAATCAAATATAGCATTATTTGTTCAAATATCTTTAATAGGAGAAATTACATTCCTCACCAAAAGAACCCAAAAATTGGGGTTGTAACATCCTTCCCCTCTTATAGGAATTTTGCCCTCAAAATTCCTCCAGGCACACAAACAAATAGGATAAGCCTTTCTTATATCCATCATGGCTCCCATGTGGCCTCACCCTTTCCATGGTGCTTCCCAAGAACCTTAATCATCTCGTATTCTTTCATCTGAGTTCTCTCTCATCTTGGTATATCGTACCCTCATAGGTGACTTAGGACATTTCAGCCTCTCATAAATATGAATAGGTTTAGGGAATCAACACATGGTTTGGGTACCTCACATGGAGCACTAGATCAGACTCATGTAACACATTATACATCACGTTATCCAGAGGGGTAAGGCTAAACACAAACATCTCCACCAATCCATCTCAAATGGACCCATATATCGGGACTCAACTCTCTCCAGTGTAGCATAGAGGGGATGGATTTTCACATCACATACTCTCCCACAGTGAACTGCATGTCTATCTGCTTTGCATCAGCTCACGACTCAAGTCGCCCCTAGGCTCTTTCTCAACCATCGCACGATCAAAGTGACTTCATCTACACACACTGTGGTTCTTTCTAGACATTCGTGAGGTCCCTTCACCAACATCATCTTAATGAAGTGGTGACCGACACAACCTTCCTTACAGATCTTATTTACATCCCGATAAAGGCCATGGTGGTTATCATCACATCTTACAAAGGACAAGAACTGTATCCATGTATCACCCTAAACAAACACACATGCTCTTATCAGATCCTCTAGTCTGGATCATACTAACCTTTAGTTAGGGGTGATAAACTGTACTAATATCGAGTCCTTTATGTACCTACTTCCACTGCATGGAAGTGAACCTTTAGACCACACTCACAGACCTTTGAACTCACATTATGGTGTAGTTGAACCATCTCTCTTACTTGTAGTTCAACCGGATCTGTCTCTTGACAATATTCTTTTTTTTTCTCATGTCATCTAGGTAAGGCGATCTACCATATCCCATATTGCACCTCGACCTTCCTTGGTCCATGGGAGACTTACCAAAACATCCACAGTGATGAAATCCCATTCCCTCTTGGGGACTCTTTATCCTCTACATCAACTCTTTGGGTTACTAGTGTTCGTCCTTCCCCTCCTGGCTTGCATGGCGACAAACCACATGCAACTTCATCTTAGGCATCCAAAGTACTACTGTCACTTACTATCTTAGTAGTAGCATGGTGTATGATGATCTTAAAATCATGATCTCCTGTATGTCATGATTCCTCAAGATTGATTCCTCAAAAACCCTAAACCACTCTAGTCGTGGTCTCATCACCTTCTTTTCTAGAGAAGTGTATCTAAGGTTCTTCAACCATCCTTTTATCATGATAAGCCCTAGGCTGGCTAACTAAGAAACCACTAACTTGATCAATGAACTCATTACATCTGAGTGTTAGCCAAACATATCTCTTTTTCAAACTTAGGGCTAACCTAGCAACCTCTTCTAGCCTGTAACTAAACTAGGAAACTTCATCTCCACCACTTCACATCCTTATGTGTAAGATAATGTTGAAGACATACACCTCCATCTATTTAACTTATCATCTCATCTCAGACTCTAAGTCTATCTTCATCAAGAACACTCTGAGCTCATCCTCTTGGTTATCAACTCAACCTTGCATATCTTGCAAATTCCACATAGCTCATGGTAAAACATCCTCACAAAATGACTAGTTAGTTCTCTTGATGTTTGTAAACCATCTACATATTGTTTACTCCAAAAGGGTATGTTATCATCTCTGTCCTCATACCTCATAGCAACGTTCCAACTCACCTCATCTTTATCCTTGGTGTATGGCATGCGTATTGTCCTATCTCTCACTCCCATAACAAGAGGAAATAAGCATTTGGTGGCCGTCCAAACACAAAGTTCTTCTTATTCCAAGAGTAGAGATGGTACATCCCACTTTGCCAGTACACCTTTAAATCTAAGTTGAAACGTGCAACTTATGTCTCTACATCACAATCATCTTGATATCAAAGTTACTTCCAAGAAAAACTGGTCTCGAACCTACTTGGGTCACCTCACAATCCTTTGTCATCTCCTCTAGGTATGTAGGGCGCCGACACTTTTGGGGTCATCCCTCTTCCCTTATGCATCCAGAGAGTGGCCTACTCATCTTCCCTTCGGGTCCCATGAGTTCAGGAAGGTGATCAATCTCCTAACCCATGGCCCTCATACAATGATAGTTGTTACCTCCCGACCCTATGGTCATGTGCAACTAAGGAATCAGGCAACTCCTACTTACATCGATCTTATCCCTTCCTGACCCTAGGATAGACTTAGGATTCTATTATAGTACATGTCCAACTCAGAACCTTACCCAAGTCTCCATCATCTCTCTCAACATTCATGGGCTGACTTTCATCCTTTCATAGGGGTCATGGCATCCTGCCTACCCTGGTCAGGCCCCATACCAGTTACCTCCATGGTAGCACATCCTCATGCACATAGAGATGGTTAACTATGGGTCTTCAGGTTCATTCTCTTACCATGTACTCTTCACTTATCTTCTCAAGATCCTATGAGACCTCTTTAGGTTACCTCAAAACCACAGACACTGGTATACACCCTACAAAAGGGTCCCTCTCCCAGGATGGGAGGAAACTACACCCTGATAACAAAGGTCACAAACATCCTTATGTCTAGGGTTTACGTCCACATGAGCATGCTTAACCCTAGCAAGTTACTAAGGCACAAGAAGACCACCTACTAAACCATGCTAGATCACACTTGTTCTCATCCTCAACATTGGACTAAGAACAAACCTTCCCATGTCACCAACTTAGCTATGAGGGGTTCATCAAGCATGCCTTAAACTTAAGGGAGTTTCCCTTTTTCTCTAAACATGAGGAGTTCCATGCTCGAATCTATAAAAAATCAAATCTCATCATGAGCATCAGGTACATTACTTCCCCTCTTAGGCCTAGGAACCCAAGGTTCACTTTTTTGATGTACAACTGTCTGCTCAACCTCTTAACCAAGAATCAAACATGTACAAGGTATGACATGCACTTCCTGTCATCCTTCTACTTGAGAAACACTTCAGAGTGGAGTCCTCCTCAAGGACAACTAACAAGGTATAAGGCCTCACAACCTGTTACTAAGCCTCTTCGGGGTCTAAGGAACTCTTCTCCCTAACCCTAGAAGGTGGACATCTATACCATAGGATCATAGGTACCAGCAACCTCACCTTCTCTCTAGGTTTTGGTTTCTCCATAGGAAACTAATATATCCTTAGTCCTCCAGGGATCATGCATGAGGCAACCACAACCATCCACTTAGGTCACATCATCCTCAACTGCCCACTGTTCCTCATATCTCAGAGTCTAAATTTCCAACCTTCTTGCTTGGGGTCCCATTCTCTCTCTCTAGAGCTAACCCTACAAACAACCTCACTACCAGAGGTCCTCTCTCCATGAAGGTGGATCAAGCTCACAAGCATACCTCTACCTGAGTGAAGCCTATGTTCAAACTTATGTTTGTTCAAGATTATCCAGAGCCCTTTATGCTTATCTCATAAGCTATCCCACATACTCTCCTGGCCAGGGTTTCAACCTACTGTCAGCACTACTGATGTATTTTGGGTGCATGCTATGCCCTACTTGCATAAGCCCATAGGGTTTCTATAGGTTCTTCTCCAACCTCATCATTAAAGGAGCTATCCTTCACTCTAACATGCACAACCCTTCCCAGGGTTGGGTCGCCAAATGCACTAGGTCATCCAACCTCACATGGCCCATAACATCATGGGCATCCAAAAGCATGTCCACACACCTAGTCTATCATGACATCATGTCATCATGTCATCTCTCTCTCTAACCACCACTTAGGGTTAGGGTTAGCATCATCCTCAGAGGATGTGCCAGGTCTCAACTTATAATGGAGATCTCTGCCTCCATGACCAACTCTCTCTACTCATCCTCCTGACAAGAAGGTCTAGCCTCAGGTCTCTCCTGAGGGCAATGAAAACTCATGTCATACGACCTAAGCATGTATTTATTCTTTAGTTTGTGCTTAACTATTAAGCTTATGTCCATGACATCTTATTTACATGCTTTTCATTAATTTGGTGGAGGATTCCTTAAACCTTATCAACATTAACCGTACCTCAAGGGGGTGAGGAAAAGAGAGAAAACCCTAATCCTTAAGGTCCTTAACAACATTTGAGTTGAGAAGGGATGAACAAGATGAGAGAGTCCTAAATGTATTTTATTTTGAGTCAAATCCTGAGACATTGGCCAGGCAGTCACACTATTCCGGGAGTCCTCATATTCCAACTAGCACTGTGGAGGAAAATCTTGCCAGCCCCCAGACGTGATCCTTTTCTAGACACCTCTGTCTTTCAGAAAATCCTCTAATAACTCCCTTGGGTTCTACAGAGTTTGTAAAATTTAATAATTATTAAACATTAAATGAGGAATCCATGCTTTGATACCAAATGTAACAACCCCGCCTCCCGATAACCCCCAATTAAGGGAGACCAAGAGATCAAAGCCATTATCCCAATTTCCAGATCAAAGGTTCAACAAATAATCAATACTAATTATCAAATTCTACCAAACTATACTAAAAGCTGGAATAAAATAAAACTTTGCATACCTTTTTCGAAAAAGTAGGATATCTAACTTCTATCCAAATCTGGACTCTATTCTAACTAATCCTCCTTGCACTTTATTCCTTAATTTCACAATATGCCACTTTACTATTTGTCCTTTTCAATTTGTACCAAAAACACTGACAAACAAAATGTCGGTCAGCATATCGTAATATTCCAGTATGTGGGGACAACCAAAATTTCACAAATATGGCTAAAAAATATATATATCACAATCAAATTAATTAACAAACCAATTTACGCTTTCAATGTGACATTGTCCACCACTTTTACCCTAACCTTGGAATATCCCCTCTAGGGTTTCTCTCTTGCCATTGACTTAAGGCCACCTTCTCAATCCCGAGCTTGGTGCCTGGGGTCACCCTTCATGTTGCCCTTTAGTCATGCAATATCATAGGCCACCTTCTCAATCCTGAGCTTGGTGCCTGGGGTCACCACTCATGGAGCCCATGGGCCTTCCCTCTTGGGCTTGACCTTTTTGCATCATCCATCAGGGTGGCATGTAGGTGCGAGAATACACACTTGTATTATAATTGTGATAACCATAGTGACTTTATAATTTGCAAGTATGAACATCCAAAGTTGCATTCAAGGTGATTAATCATCCGGAAAACCTTCAAGAAACTAATACGATTAATCATAATTAACCACATACCTGTCAGACTGACTTGAGTGTAGAAATAATCCAACTAAGCAAGAAATCTAGTAACAAGAAAGCACACAAGATGATCCTAAAATATGCATCCAATTTTCGTATTATTGATCAGGACATCAAGATCTATTAAACCTAGCTTGCTTCCTAGGGTTTCTAGTCCACTTTTAGGGTTTCCATTGCAATTAGGGTATCACTTCATTTATACTATTTTAAACCCTAATATTATACAATTACTCACAACCCTAATTATCTCATCTATTCTTCACAAAAGATATTAAGGTTACCTTTTAACAACATATTACCTTAATTTCGGATTAAGGGCTCAATTAACTACCCATTAAGTCTATTAAACCCCTTTTACATTAAAACTACCAGTTTTATCCTTTTAATTCATGATAAGATCATTAGGCCTAATTATCATCTTTGATTCCTTCCGGATTAACAACTCATAGTTCATTATGATCTAATTCACATATGAACTCTATTTATCATTAATTCCACCTTTATCCATTAGAAAACCCTAATTACTATATTAAGGGTATTTATCCACAATTAGGAACCTTTATACTCAAAATAGCTTTGAACCATCATGTCTCAGCCTTATTCATGAATTTGAACAATTAAAGCCATTAAGAGTCACAATTACTATCACTAGGGTTTCATGGCCCATTAAAGCATATTTTTGCACATGAAATTCTAAATTAAACCAATTACATACAAAGTTCACCCATTTTGTTCTTAATGTACCTTTTTACAATTAACATGTTAATATCAACTTTAATCATCCATTAAACCCTACTAAATACATTAATTATCTCAAAATAGGGTTTCTTAATCATTAATACATTAAAGTTGATATCTTCCATTACTTTTCGAATTACAAGAGGAAGTAGCTTCTAAATATATTTTTAATGAATTCCCCTCATTTTTGTGAGAAACTTTCATATTTTATGCGCATTCATCCGAGATACTAATAAGGAGGTACGATTTTTGCAAATAAAAGTACCTTTTGGCCATTGGTGGCTCGACACGTTAGTGAAAAACAATTCCTTAAGTGGATCGGCTTTGCAAGGGGTAAAAGACCTCCTTGCCCCTCCCTTCATGCACACATGCCAGGGGCATCTACGCCATTTTTTTATGTCTTATCCTTCCTCGTGACGCAGGGCTCCTACCTGTCTGCCGTGACGATGGGTACATGACTTTTCCCCGCCTAGCTTGCCCTCGTCCTCCTGAGCCTTACGCACGACCAAGAAGGACCACCTCCTCCTCGCCAGAGTTGAGGAGAGCGAGCGCTCTGTGGTTGGTGGTCAGATGTGACCCAGATCAACCCTCCATTCCTACAGGTCGTGATAGAGGAAGGCGCACCTAACAGATCCATTGAAGACCATCCCCAAGCACCTTCACACCCTGGTTAGGTAGGGGAGACATGCATCAAGCTTTTCGCATCCTTTCCAGGTTTTGGGGTCGACGAGACTCCCTTGTATGAACTTGCTTCACTGTGAAGACAAAGGAGTGTATTGTCAGTGTCCTCATGGGTACCTCTGGTTCCCACACGGTTTGCCACCCCGGGAGGGAATCTGGTTTTGTTTCCCCCACTCGAAGACCCTCATGCCCTCTTGTATACTTCTTGAATGTGAGGGAAAGAGAGAGGATCAGCTAACAAGGTCTAGGGTTTGAATGAAGAAGAAGAAGAGAGAGATGCTTGGAACTCTCCATGGGCTTAGCCATGGGCTCTACCCTTATATAGGGGAGGGTAGTCATGCCCCAACATGCTTGCCCACAAAGGAACAAAGCCCTTTCCCAATAGGAATCCTATTCCGTCATTGAGAAGCAATATTCTCTCTCCCATTTATCTTCTTAACATTATTTATTCTTTATATATTAGGATTTCGAAAATTACCTCTTAAATTCTCTTTGTACTTGCCCTTTTAATTCATTGGCACAAAAATTATATTTTCCTTTAGTAGAAAATACCTCCTTTTTAACAATACCACAAAATTCATTCATTATGCATCACATTATTTTCTTATTTTGTATTATTGGTATTTTCTCTTTCTTTTTCTCTATTGTGATTCCTTGGACCCAAATAAACTCTAATATTTCGAAATCCTTTTTAGTGGATACTCATTATCCTTTTAGATGCATCTATATCCATGATTTCTCATCATCTTATTTGTTTCTTTATTAAAATATCTCTTTTCGAGGATTTCTCTTTATATCTCTTTTTATTCTCCTTATTGTAATTCCTTTTAACATTAGGAATCCTTTGGATAAGAAAATCCACCAAGGATAACTCAATTATACCTCTTTCCACTTATTTCCCATATTTTATCATTATCTCCAATTTCTTTGTTCGTAAGGAAATATTTAAGTGATCTTTTCTTTTCTTGTTGCATTATCTTTGGAACTTTGGACTCTTTGGAACCCAAGAGGCACGAAATCCATCTTTGGATTATATTCTTTTGCCTTCTAGAGGTTTCTACATCTTTCTTTTCTCCATTTTCTTATTTACTTATTTAATAATGGAGTTTCCTTTGTCTTTTCCTTGTTATTGGGCCCAATAGCCAATAAAGCCCACAAAACAACCAACAAGGCTATTGTAAACGAAATCCTTTCATTCGAAACAAATTATATAATTATTTTTTCAAATATCTTTATTAGGAGAAATTACATTTCTCACCAAAAGAACCCAAAAATTTGGGTTGTAACAAATCACCTCAATGACTAATTTCATGATATGTGGCTCTAATTTGAGGGATTTGACTAAGTATCATGCTATATCATATTGCCTGCTTACATTTAATGTTGAACCTCAACACCATGGTATTTTGGCTTTCTAATATGTAGAATTTTATAGTAACATAAATTATAAATCCAACAATGCAAGAATCACCTCAATTAGACTTTTGAAGTCCAACTTATAATCATTCAAAATTTCACAATATTATTTTAAAGTTACATTTTGATGCTTTTCTAATTGAATGTGGGCCAGCCCCTTCAGGCCCATAAAGCCATGCAGGCCCATCCATGGGATTGCCTTCTCCTTGTTGCCTGAGTCACTTGGGAAAGTATCGTGAGGTTGGAAGGTCGTCTCCCACCTCCAACCAGATGATAGAAAACATCCCTCAAACTCTAAACCCCTCACTCCTTTTAAAGCCTCCCTTTCCCACACTATCTCCTTTTCTTCTTCCTACCTCCTTTTCTACTTTTCCCTAGGTCTAGTCACCAACACCCTTTCCCCCTTCTTCGTCTTCATTTTACTGGTTTCCTTCGTCAACATAGTCGCTGCCAATCCCAATGGAGGCCAGCACCACTTGATCCCTCAGTCGTGGGCATGGTGCAGGAGGTGCATCTCGAGACACCTCTCTCTCAAAACATCACGTTGCTATTGTGGATGGTGCAAATCACGTTTGGTGGCTCCAGAGAGACCCGCCAGTAGCATCACAACTCCTCACACTAAGGGAGAGTAGTCGCAATCACTTCAGGGACCCACGACTTTGTGTCCTTCCCCATCCACCTTCCTTGGCTAGCAGCAGGCAGTGCTAGATGTTTAATGGTGTCCCCTATTCGGCCCCTATTTTGGGTGCTAGAATAGGGGAATCATGAGAAAAGACTATTGTGCAGCTTAGTACGGCTAGATCGGGCGTCTACATGCCTAGGGGATGTCGGCCCAACGGAGTCTTGGGAGGGAAACTGGCACACACAGAAGAGTCGTTGGATCATCCTTCTTGGATTGAGATCTCTCACATGATTTTGGTAATTATCTTCCATATTTTGATATATTTTATGATGAAAATATTCTAAAAACAATATTTCTAATTTGTTGGGCCAAATGAACAATATTATATATGATTTTTGATGTACAACATGCGATCTTCCCAACAAACCTACTTTTGAGGCCAAATTTATTTCTTGGATCTTGTTATGACAAAAATAACATATTTTTGATATATTTTCAGATGATTATTGAGTATCTTGTTGTCTTTTATCATTGTTTCTTTAAATCTCACTCTTAGACTGAATATTAGTAACTTTTGTACACCTGTGAATTATATTGATCTGCTAAAATTCCCTTGCAATCCATGCTTGTCCTTAATGCACATATTGTTGATTGGTTTTGGACTTTAATGCATGATGTCAATTAAAGTGGAAATCTTATCTCTTTGTGAATCTAGTATTACCTAATATGGTAAAATCAGTAGCTAAGTGATCTCCATGTCTCTTGTATTACTCATAAACACCCTATTCTATTGTTTGGATAATATGCCATACTATGCATGCATATGCCCCATACTTGTTAGGCTTAATTATTCTTGAACCAAAATGATTTCTTCAACCCCCTTAATGTCTCCAACTATAGTAGATCTCTAAAATCATTAATTTGTGATTTGTTGTGACCCAATAGGCTAATGCCAACACCATTCATGATATAATAATGTATGTGAAACTTTTAACCTAAATGTCAATATATTGCTTTCTTGTCTTCCTTGTGCCCCAATCTATGCATGGATCTAATTATCATGCTTCCCCCTTCTCAAATTAGAGTTTACTTATTATTCTTGACCCCTTGGATGTGGATGTTCCACCTATGTTGCATGTCGAACCTTAGTGGCATATGAACTACATTGATGCTTGCATGTGTGTTGAAAGTTTGATACCAAGTTGGACCACGATGACTAGACCCACCTAATATTGAATGTGTTCTCTTATGTCCTTTTCTTTCCATCCCTACCTTCCCTATTATGAGTCTTATGGCCTTGGTATGTAGTAAGTGACTCAAACCTTGAAATGATCCTAGATAATGCATGGAATCTTGAAATGACATAAAACTTGAACCACACCTTCGTGATGCCTTCTAAGTTAGTAAAAGTTCTTTAATCATGTAATTAAAACCAAGTTGATATATAACTTGGACAAATCCCTAAAATGAAGCTAGTTGGAGTTCATGATAAGAATCTAATACATATATGTAATGTGGCTCTTAACCAGGTGGTTGCTTGTGATCTAGATGGTCAAGGATAGGTTATGAAATCTTTGAATTAGGTATGGGATTTAAATAATTATATGACTATGGATTTCTTGCTTAAATGTGATACATATGTATGTTTGTTTACTTGCTCAATTATTGCTATGTAGTAGTCTAGTATTTTACTCAATGTTTATGTCACTATCATTGTTTTATAACTTGCAAACATAATATAGAAACTCCGTTATACAAACCTCATGAGCCTACCTAAAGTTTTGGGGTAAGGAGATAAGGTTGGGCATCCTACTTGAGTTATTAATATAGGGCGGACCATGTCGACAAAAGGGTTATTTAATCCTGTGCACTCTCATAGACACTTCCAATGAGAAGTTGTCCATAAAAGGCCTTATGAATACATGATATTGATGAATGCACAAAATGGTGGTATAATTGGAGTGAAATGGTATAGAACACATGCTCTCACTTTGTTAAATACTTAACTTGGTTATTCTTGTTCATCTAATTCTACAACTCTTTTCAAATTATGCAAAGCTTATTTATATGTATCTTTTATCCTTGTACTCAACATCTCATGTGTTGACCCACATTGTCTCACATATTTTATAGGTTTCAAGATGGATAGAATTTGATGGGCTTGGTGAGCTATGTCACGTATGCTCGTCATAAGATCCCTAGTGTACAAGAGAAGACGTGTGTAAATTGTACTCTCAAATTGTAATTGCAATCTTGTAATAAAAAGATTTTTCTTAATAAAACTTGTTGAATGTTGATATTATGGTTGGTTCTTTTATCTTGTTATATGTTCATGTATGCTAAGCTTCATGCTTCCCCATTCATGCTTTTATAATACCATTCTAGGGACAGACGCCTAGGTCCTATCACCATTGCCTTTTTAGTCATTTGGAGTTAGGATTATGGTAATAAACGGTTCCATGACAGATGGTGTCAGAGCTTGAACAATAACTACACCAACATTTCTCACACGAAACACAAACTAAACTCACCTTACATCTCAAATCTAGAAACTTAATAAGATGTCTTTTGTGGAAATGTTGACTTAGCCTCTAGGTTAGAACCTAGATGTTCTAGAATTATCTCTAGACTTGTGTAATCCCTAGAACACTTTCTTTTCTCCACTTTCTATCCTGTAGTATGGGATGTAGGTTTACGAGGGTGAGAAAAGGGATATACTATCCTAACCCTAGATATATGTTTGCCGAATGTGCTTAGGGTAGCTACAAAGGTGTGCACCATGCTCTTGTTGATTGTCTAGGTGTCATGGTACTAGACTGCCTAATGAGTGTGGTAACTCCTTTTGATTATGGTTTTATTTGAATGAAGTTTGGTGGTTTTCATTTCATCTTTTAACGTTGGAGAAAACCTATTCCAAGTATTAGTATATATGTACATATGAAAAATGCTACCACATATCAAAAGGAAGTGAGTGTTCGTGTAACCTAAGAGAAAGAGAGTAACAAAAAGTATAGATGAGAGAGTTTAGATGATAGTTGTAATCTCTAGAGTTGTCTAGATCTATGATAAAGGTTAGGCTAGTAAGTAGCCTATATGACCTACATTGATGATGATGACAACAACAATGATGATGATGATGAAGACAATGATGGTGTTGATGTGATGCTCTGAGATGTTTCAAGATGATTCAAGTTATGTTTGGTGATATGAGAAGGGTTTGACCATGCAATCCTAGATAGACCTAGCACCATGTATGGTACATATATCTTGGTTGATGTGCTAAACACAGCTAGTGGGTTGGCATGCTAGCTTGTGCCTAGTCTTGTACATGTGGAGATACGATATGTGGGATACAATTTAGGACCAACATTGGACTCAATCTATTTACATAGAAGGACCTCTAACATGGGACATACAAAAAGGGTGAACTCTTGATATGGGTCAACCTAACATAGGAGAAGGTCAGAGTACCTAACCTCCAAAACTTATGAAATGTTGAAAAATATGAACGATGAAATGCATGACGATGAGTCCCTAGATAGAGTACTTATACGTATATGAGTTGAGTCACAAGACCCTAAGATGATGTACATGATGTGTGATCTTCACGATGAGTCTTGCACTTGGTTTAGTGGTTGTATGTGAAGGAATCTAGTGGTTTCCCTTTTTTCTTAAAAGTTGGGTAGACATTTTGTTTTGGGTATGTGGTGGTAGTTAGCATGTCTTGATAGACATAGATAGGTGTTAGATTGAGTGGATTGAGATTGTAGAGTTCCTTTGTGATACAAGTGAGATAATTATGAAATCTCGACATTGACAATAATATTGTGCCTCAAATGATGCTTGTAACATGAAATAATCTCACTTAAAATGAAACTTGGTACATGTACAATAAGTCACTCTCATAAGATAAACCTAATATGAAATCATACCTCACATAAAAGATGTAACTTTAAAAGCGTGAAATTGATATTATGATGCCTTTGGAATCTTAACTTAAATAATCATTATATAGAACTTTCTTAATTGAGACCCAAGACGCAAAGGAATGAAGATAATTGATTAGAGTTGGTAGAATTTAAAAAAAAAAACCTAAAATGTGTATGTAATCTAGTATAATGATGAAATACATGTCCGATGACAATCTTGTTTGAACATTACAAACAACTAACATGTCTCCTTAAAGAACCAATAACATAGAATTCAAAAACATACCTAGGGTTTGTATGAGTATATGTAAAAAAATCCTAATGTCAATGCATGACATGACGTCAACACTAATTCCTTGTTGCAATCAAATTTCCCATGAACTGAGCTATTTTGCACATGCGAGATGGTCATCTCACTCACCGAAATGGTCATCCGGTGATCCAAGCCGAGTAGATTGGTTCAACAAAATGAACTAGTTGGTTCACACCTCAGTTTGGGCAGAGCCAATTGATCAGCTCGATACTCCCAAGGGTCATCTCAACACTTGTGTTGATCATTTGTCACTCCAAACGGACGTCTCACAGTGTAAGCCAATTGTCTGGTAGTGTATCCAGTTGATGTTTTATATGAATTGAATACCGAAATACCTTAGTAATTAATTCAATCATCATTCAAGATTAAACTCCTCTTCTAGGTCAAGTCAATGTGTGTGATCCTATAGGTCCAGTATTATGTTGGCAGTGAATGTTCATACCAACTTATGACATCTCAAGAAATGAGTGGTGCCTAGTCATACATCATTGCTACCCAAGTAAATGGAAAGTTAGGGAACAACTTCAACCTAAAATATGTTCTTGGTGTTACAATGTTTGTATAATTCCTTTATCGCTGATATCTAGATTAAACTCAAGGCATGGAGTAGTCACCCTCTTCAACATTCAATCTTATTTCTAGAACCAGAGCAAACTATCAGAGATATATGTAAGCTCAATATAACATATTGACTCACATGTGCACAACCATGAATTTCTTAGTCTTGTAATCAAGATGCGTTGGATATTATACTCCCTTAGGAGGGGCAAATCCCATCTCTATCACTCACAATCAGTCCCCATGTGTCATAGTCACCCAATCATCACCTTTATAACAACCCATGTTTTAGGATTGTGTTTGATAATGTCAAAGCATACCAAACGACATGTGATGAGTGTAGTGATTTTAAGGCTAAGAAACACTAACACCACCATCACTATGAGAGCTGATTATGACTACCAAGATAATGGTTTCCATGTGTCAGTTTCATGTTAGGTCTGTTCAATACACTATTCTATAACATGTATCTGTATGCTTGGTTTGATATAGCCATATCATGACTAATGAGATTTTGTCATTGACCAACTCACACTCTGATCTTGTGTGTCATTGTTGTCTATCAACCTTCCACAATAACAACTGATCAGGGAGAAAATGAGAATATATATGTACTCTTAACATATGTATGATCTCATTTATCCAAGTCAGATACTTGAAGAGATACATCATTGAGTAATATTATTCTCTATACATTTCTAATACTACATCATTATCCCAAAATTGAATTAAATAGAACAAATTGTAAGCTTGCCTTTATTTATTAATCAAATCAATTACAATTTATACCATTACAATCATGATATGATTGGCCCTCTGGGCATACATAGAAATAGACTCGCACTTGCACTTAGAGCCAATCACCCATGAATCTTATCCAAAAGTGATTTTACATGACCATCATGATTCTGCTGTGAAAGTGCCTTTGTCAAGGGGTTATCAATATTGCTCTCAGTTGGTACTCCAAAAATCTTTACATCTCCTCATTGTACAATATTCCATATGAGATGGAACCTCCTTTGTATGTGCTTTGAGCACTGATGCGATCTGGGGTCCTTAGCTTGTGCAATAGCTCCATTGTAGTCACAATATAGCTCAATTACATCGATGATGCTTGGAACGACCCGGAGTTATGCAATGAACTTCTTTATCCATACAACCTCTTATGTTGCCTTCGATGCAACAATATATGCGACCTTTGTTGTAGAATGGAAAACTATCTCTTGTTTGGAACTCTTCCATCTTATAGCTCCATTTTTTAGGTTAAACATGAATCCTGATTGCAATTTGTAACCATCTTTGTCAGTCTCGAAGCTTGCATCAGTGTAACCTCTTACAAAAAACTGTTCCTCTCCATTATAGACCAAGAACTGATCCTTAGCCCTTCTCAAGTACTTGAGGATGTTTTTTAGGCTATTCAGTGAGCATCACCTGGATCTGACTGATATTTTCTCAGCATGCTCAAGGCATACAAGATGCCTGTACGGGTACACAAAATTGCATACATGATTGATCCTATTTTTGAGGCATATGGAATCAAACTCATGTGTTCCATTTCTTCACAAGAACTGGGACGTTGACTCTTATAGATTGTAACTCCATGTAGCATGGGTAGGTTTCCTCTCTTTGAGTTCTCCATGCTGAACCACTTCAGCACTTTGTTAATGTATGTGCTTTGACTTAGTATAAGAAGCCTCTTGAATCTATATGTACAGATCTTTATCCCCAAGATGTAGGATGCTTCTCCCAAGTATTTCATAGAAAACGTATTACCAAGCATTGTCTTTACCTTTTGTAAAGTATGGATGTCATTCCCCATCAATAATGTCATGTAATATAATATGAGGAGTGTAACTATGATACCACTAACCTTATTGTACACACAAGGTCCATTCATTTTGAATACAACCAAACTCTTTGTCTGTCCCATCAAAATGAAGATTCTAGCTCTGAGATGCTTGCTTCAATCTATAGATTCACCTTTGTAGCTTACATACTTTAATTGCAAATTTTGGATTTATAAAACCCTCAGGTTGTGTCTTGTATACATCCTTGAGAAGATTCCCATTAAGGAATGTAGTTTTGACAACCATTTGCCAAATATCATAGTCATGATATGCTGCAATGGGAAGCATGATCCTGATAGACTTAACCATGGCCACTAGAGAATAGGTTTTTTCATAATCAACACCTTGAACTTGTCTGAAACCCTTTGCAACCAGTATGCCTTTATAGGTTTGAACTTTTCCATTTATGTTAGTCTTCTTCTTGAAGATTCACTTGCACCCTATGGCTTTTACCCCTGTAGGTGGATCCACCAAAGTCCATACTTTGTTGGTATACAAGGATTCCATCTCAGGTCTCATGGCTTCAAGCCATTTCTCAAATGCTGGTCCCTCTATAGCATCTTGATGTGTTATTAGCTCATCATCTATGACCAATTAACTGCCTTCTTGGGTCACAAGATATCCAAATTCTTAGGTTCAAGGTGTATCCTATTATATCTATGAGGTTCCTGTATTACTTAAGGAATTTGAGACTACACAACACCTTATGATTCTCTTTATTCCTCTTGTTCATCTATCGATTCTATCTTCTCTTGTTGGTCTAGAACCTCTTCGAGTTCCACATTCCTCCCACTGATTCCTTTGGAAATGAAATCCATCTCAAGGAATGCAACATCCCTGGAAACAAATACTTTGTTGTCAGATTGGGAATAAAAGAAATATCGTCTTGTTTCTTTAGGATATCCAACAAAGTAACACTTATCATATTTAGGACTAAGATTATCAAAAAACATTCTCTTAACAAAATCTTCACATCCCCAAATCCTCATAAAAGACAATTTGGGACGTTTCCCGTGCCGTATCTCATATGTTGTCTTTTGAACTGATTTATATGGTACTTGATTTAGTGTATACACAGAGGTTTCTAGTATATGTCCCCAGAAGGTAGTTGTAAGCTCAGATAAACTCATAATTGATCACACCATATCCAACAATGTGAGATTCCTTCTTTTTGACGCACCATTGTGCTTTGGTGTTCCAGGTGGAGTCTACTGCATATAATCCCATGGGATTTAAGAATGTTCTCAAACTTTTGGTTTAAGAATCCTCCTCCTTGACTGAAATGAAGTGTCTTAATATTTTTACCAAGTTGGTTTTGTACTTCATTCATAAACTTCTTCAACTTATGAATAGTTTCATCAAATAAACATAGCCATACCTATTGAAATCATCAGTAAAGGTAATGAAGTACTGATACCCACCTCTAGCGGTTGTTCTAAAAGGTCTACACACATAATTATGTATGAGTCCTAATAGATCACTCACCCTCTCATTGTTACATGTGATAGGGGTTTTAGCCATCTTGCCCAACAAACAAGATTCACATGTCTCTATTGATTCAAAATCAAAAGAGTCCAGATAACCATCTTTATGGAGTCTAGATATGTGATTCTCATTTATGTGCCCGAGACAACAATGTCAAAGGTATGTTTTATTTGAGTTGTTGAGTTTCAGTATTTTGGTATTTACATTATAAACATATGCATTTAGATCTAACAAATAAAGACCATGAGACATTGGGGCATTGTCATAAAACATCCCACATTTTGAAATAGAACAATGACCATTCTTAATATGAAATTCAAATGCATCCTTGTCCATACAAGATACAAAAATGATGTTTCTATTTATAGAAAGTACATAATACCAGTTCCTTAACTCTATTACAAGCCCTGTGGGAAGAGATATACTATAGGTTCCAACTACTCTAGCCGCAACTCTTGCACCATTAGCAAGTCATAGTTCCACCATGCCTTTTCCCAAAGGCCTACTTCCTGTGAGATCCTGCATATGAGAACATATGTGAGATCCACATCTGGTATATAGTACTCATGATGAAGAAGTAGATATGTTTATCTCAATAATGTATATACCTGAAGTGGAGATCACCATCCCAATCTTCTTCTTCCTGAATTCCTTAAAGTACAAAGGATGAGTTCCTCTTGTACTCTTCTTTCTCCTTATCTTGAATGTTGAAGATTTGGATTTGGGATTGAACTTAGAACTCTTCTTGGCCTTTCTTTGATCCCTGGACTCAACTCTGTTGATCACCATCATGAGCTTGTCCTTCTCCAATCTTGCTTCAACATGAGTCAACATGGAAAATAAGTCTGACATCGGTTTGGCCATATTATTCATGTGATAACACACAATAAAGTGGATATATGATTCTTGCAATGTCTTTAGAATCATATCCATGACCAACACTTGGCTCAAGGTGAGTCCCAGTTCTTCAATATGATACACATGTCCAATCATATTGGGCACATGTTCTTTTACCGAGGTTCCCTCTGTCAGCTTAAACTCAAGTAGCATCTTTATGATATTGTCCCTTTCTTGTTTTGTAAGACCAAGTGTTACTTTCTTACGATGTGTTACCATCTCAAGAACATTCATGTCCTTGCATTTCTCTTGCAACTCCTAGTTCATGAATCTAAGAATAAGGTACTTTATCTCTAAGGTGTCGTTGGCATGCTTCCAGTAAGCATCTACTTGTGCCTTAGGCACATCATAAGTAGGTATTTCTAGCACTGGTTTGTCAAGGATGTAGAGCTTGCACTCTTCATTGAGAACCCTTCTCAAAGTCCAAAACCATTCGTGAAATTTTTTTCCATCAAGTTTGTACCTTTTAAGGATTGATCGCAATACATATTTGTTCCTCATTTTATTCTATAAGAGAAAATTTGCATTTATCAAAAACTTTTGATTTGATTTGAAAATTTGACAACATTATTAGGTCTTTAATTATTATCACCCCCACTATTTTATTAAAATTGATATCCCTCACATATCAATTTGGAATATTGAGTGTACAATATTGTAGTGGGCTAGATCCAAGATCATTCAACTATGGCCCGACTAACACTGCAAAAATAGTCAACCATCAAGATAGACAACTTTTTTCAATTGCATCATATGCAATTCTGGATATATTATATGTGCAACTCCTTTCCATACTCATCTGCATGCTTTCGGGCTTATACACTATAAGAATCGTCATTTTAATCCTTTACCGACATCCAACATGATATATATGCACCCTACAAAGGCAGAACCTACATATCTATCAACACACTTGCATGAGATAGATGGCGCACCATGCAAAGGTGTAATCTATGCCTGGTTGATCAAGATTTTCACGTAGGTTGCTATTGAAAAGCGTCTAGGACTTAATATAATTTATTTGAGGTAGTTAGTATTTATAAATGCATTCAATTTATCCAATCACCTCATATATAGTACATATCATATACATGCTATATCCCACAGTGAAAACATGCAACAAATGAAAGTGATGGTTATGTCCAGCCTAATGTAATTCCTTGGAGCCATAAGGAACTACCACATACTAGGTCTAGATCACATGTAAAAACCTATTAACGATGAAGATCCATACTTGCTAATCTGGGTTGTGATCAGTTCAACCCTTAAATCAGTCAAATCACCTCTTGGCTGGCTGTGGTCATCTTACCAGTCATTTGGCTCTTCTTTCCACCATCTACTGGCTCCTCCAACTGATCAGTTGTGTCCACCAACCGGTCAGTTTGGGTCATCCATCTGGTCCTCCTTGGTCCTCTAGCTGGTCATTTTGTCTTCAAGACAGTCGGTTGGCATTGTCAGAATGTCTTTTCTTCTTTGTCATAATAGGAAAGTAAATTATCCGATTATTACATAATTATTGAGAAACCCGAGTTACATTCAAGGGGAGTAAGGGTAGGAAAGAATTAACTTTACAATGGGAAAATAAGATAGATGCTCGATACACAGACTGAGATAAAAGGATAAAACAACCACACAAACATGCATAGATAATAGTGGTTATTGGCCATAACCATGCTACATATCCACCATTAAAACTCACTTTTAGGGCGACACACGTAAATTACATATATATATATTAGTTTGGGATTATCATGGTATTTGATTAGATAAGAGATTATTCACATCACATGCAATTATAGAATGATAAAACCAAAATCCGGTTGTGACGTCCCCGGATTTTTTAAAACATAATCTAATGTGTGACATCCAAATTAAAACCCTCACCTCAGCGAGAATCCCAATTTAAACATCCCACACTAGGCTAAGACGAAGAAAATCAGAGGAAGTCATGAGGAAACAATCAGTAGAATATGTACATGAACAATAATAAAACCATAAAACACTTGTTCACTATTCAACATATATTACAACATGAATTATTACGACATTTGATATTACATATTGAACGACAAACTTCTATATGTACATGTACTACCACTAGACTACAGGATCTTAAGACAACATGTCCACCTGTACATCATCTCGCCATACAACTCTCAACTATCTTGAATCTTTAATATCATAACTAGAAGCTAAACAAAAGATTACATGCGGTACACGTCAGCACAATATTCAAGAATATTGTACTGAGTACGCCTACGTATCTTTTATATACCTCTCATCATATCTTGGCAATAAGATAAAACTAATATACTTGGCAGTAACAGAAGAATATAAGAAAAGTGTATACTTGCACAAAGATATTCATTAGCAAAAGAGAATACATATTTTACCACGACTTTCCATTATATAAAAAGTTGATCAGCCACATGCACTATTCTACCAAAGAGATTTAGTGCTCACATGTACTATTCTGCCAAAGAGATTTAGTACTTCATAAATGCACTATTCTGCCTAAGAGATTAAGTGCTCACATGTACTATTCTTCCAAAGAGATTTAGTACTTCATAAATGCACTATTCTACCAAAGCGATTTAGTACTTTCATCAATGCACTATTCTACCAAAGAGATTTAGTGCTATCATATAATGGATCAGATATCTTATGTTTCATGTGTCCATAACCATAAGTACGAAAAATCAAGCCACATATCATGCAGAACAATCATTTCATCCAATATCATATGCCAAGTATTTTACTACACATATAACACAAGCATATTTTATAATAATCCATGTAAGAGGTAATGGCATACCTTCTAAAGAGACAGATCATTCTAATCACATATTCCTCATGTCATCTATATCTTGGCCAACCCCTGATTAAGACAAGATCACATATCACTATCAGGTTCTCATCATCTTAACCCTAGTTATGTCCATTTTAGGGTTTGCTTACTCATTTGGATATTCTCATGATTACTTGTATTCTTGCCTTAGGATTATTTTATTAATCTTATATTATAGATTATAGTTCATCAATTGGATATACTCATGTGTCCCATTATTATGTGAACATATTTAACATTATGTCACTTTCACTACCCATATCAGGGTTACATCACATGTATTAAAGGTGCTCTTCATATATTATGAATTTCATGTATAAAACTGATCTCAGATACATATATTATATTCCAGTTACAGATATGAGGGTTTTCTATAAATTTCATTATTTATTGAGCATGTATGCATTAATTGCGTTATCTTTAGTGTTATTAGCCCTAATTAGCCATATTAATCAAATTATATTCTTTCATGCATCAACATGACCATATCTGACATCATATGCATTATAAACATGATTATAGACTTACTGATATGTTATCATAATTTTAGAACTTCGTTTGATATTTATTATCCATTAAACAAGCATTACACATCTTATACGATATCACTATTATTAATGCATCAAAAGCCTAATATTATGCTACCATATTGTTCTACACATTTTTCTGAGAATAACGATACCTTGTTTGTATTTTTCTGATCATCGAGCTAATTTCTATGAATTATACAAGATCTGATAATTATTGAAGATCATTACCTCGTGGGCCAATCAAAGACCGACACATGGCCTCTGTGGGCACGACTCCTTTACTTTTGCCTTACTCAGGTCCAGCCAGTTCAATCTGGGTGACTAAACCTGGTGTGGTTTAGGGTTTGCTTCAGCTGATGAGACCCGGTTCAGGTTGGAGGGCCGGTCTGCCCTCTTCCTTCTCGATCGCGTGAAAACCAGGGTGTATAAGGCCCTGCATGCATTCTCTGTCTTCCCACACGAAAAATGCCGATGTGGCTGGGAACAGATAGATCTGCAATTCCTTGTCCTTTCACAAAGCACCAAGGTCCCTGCTAGGCTCTGCTCTGACGATCTCCTCCAAGCCTTCTCTGTCCAGTTGCTTCCTTACTGCAAGACGCTGCTGCTACAGATTGCCCTACTGCTATCTCAGTGCTCCGCCCACGCCTGCTCACCGTCGTTGCAGCAAGGTCCTCCTCATCGGCTGAGGAGATGGGCCCCTCAGATCCGCTAATGATATGCGACCGATCTGGGCCGCAAAACTGCAAGCCAACTAGTCCTGAGCTCCATGGCCACAAGCATGTTGGCCGTTGCCGCCGCACAGCTTCGCCCTTTGGCCTCTTAGGCTCGCCAACGATGCCTCCTATGTCTTGGGTGTGAGTCCCCTCTGCTCTCAGTCCGTGAGGGATTTCCACTGTAAGGACTCTACTGCGGCGATGAAGTGGTAGTTGATGAGCATTCAACCACAGGGTCGACGCTGCTTGCTTCGTCTACTCCTGCTATGCGCCACCTTCCCCTTCTGTTCACCCCAATACCTTCAGGCCATGACATTCAGTTGGACGAACTTCTAGATAGGGCTCCGAGGTCCACCTCCATGAATAGCTCTCTGGTGCACGATGTTATGGCTATGGAGTTAACAATACTTTCTCCTCAAGAACTCCTCCAACAACGTTAACTGGCAGAGGAATTGGGAGCTCACTCTCCTTGTTCTCACACCTACTCTTTCTAGAAGAGGGCTCATTAGATAGGACCATAGTAGATGAAGTTACTCACCCACTCTACCACATTCCTTCAACCCACGATCTCCACATCTCATTGTCGCGGATGGTCGTTATCGTCAGCCTCAACTAGTGTGCAACAGATGACTCACTGTCATCTAAAAACATCCAAGGGTCAGGATCATCCCTTCTTTGGGCCGATTCGTGGATTCTCACAACAAAAGGCTAAAATGGGTTAACATGTATATAGATCAGAACCTAGTTGAGAGACCTTGTCTTCTATTATCAAAAACATTGATGATTTCACCACATTCAAAACTACATAACCTTTTCTAAGATCATCAAAACAATAGGAAACATAGATTTCCAATGGCATATTTTATATTATATCCAATTTTCTATAAGTATACCACCATATGACCGGTCAAATAATTATTTCACAAGGTAGAGACTCAGTCATATCAATCATAAGTACTAATTTTGATCATCTTCCAAACTCCATAAAAACACTTGGAACTCATAATATAAACCAAAGACATGAATTCAAATATATCATTAGAGATTTAGAGATTCCAAAATATCAGTCTATCACACTGATCATATTGATTATCCCAAAATATTGTAGATTGACATGGCTTTGATACCACTTTAAGGAAATATGGATACAGAATAGGCATAAAATTTTTGTCTACCATATTCTCCATAAACCAGCCGATCACGTTAATAATTATAAGATGGGAAGGATGGTTTCAAGGATATAACTGATCCTGGAGAAAGTCTAATGACATCTCCTCATCGTTGTAGATGTGAAACTATTGACTAGTTACTATTAGATGATGTCTGTGTAGCTCATGGTCTTCACCACATACAACAAACTAAACAACTTCTGTGGTGACTCCTACGGTCTCATCACAGACTATGTGATGATGTTTTCCACCTACAAGCAACCAAAGGATTCCTACCTCTAGAGTAGTCCACACAGACTACCTAGAACTCTTGTCTTCCTTATAGAACATTCAGGAAGGAGTTGTCCCTCCCGTTGATGTACTAGTCACCAATGTGCTCTCCCACAATAATGGTCCTCAGTTGTTCTCTCCCTTTCTATCTCTCCATAGTCGAGTAGGACTTGCTTGTGCTCTCTTGGTTACCACAACCAGACAGGACAACAAGTATCAGAGAAACAAATTCTCAATTGTCTTTATTTTGCTCTGGGAAGTCCCCAATACCCCTCTATGTATAGGTGGGGTTTGATTTAGGGTTTGAAGTCTATGTAGTAGTGGAAGGGACCAAAAGATCTTGAATTTTCACAACCTACGACCATCAAAATGGTCATCTGGTAACCCAAACAGTCATCTTGCACTGTGAGATGATCATTTTGTAGTTTTCTAATTGCATAAAAAATTGGGAATTCAAATCCAATTAATACATGACATGACGTCAACACTAATTCCTTGTTGCAATCAAATTTCCCATGAACTGAGCAATATCACACATGTAGATGGTCATCTTGCTCATCCAGATAGGCATCTGGTGACCTGAGCTGATCCAATCAGTTCAAAAAAATGAACTGGTTAGTTCACACCTCATATTGGGTAGAACTTAGACAATTTAGTTTTTGATCAGCCCGATACTCCAAACGATCATCTCAATACTTGACCGATCATTTGGCACTCCAAACGCCCGTCTCATAGTGTGAGCTGATCGTCTAGCATTGTAGCCAGATGATGTGTTGTGTGAATTGAATACCTAAACACTTTATTCATCAAGTCAACCATCATTGAAGATTAAACTCCTCTTCTAGGTCAAGACCTATGTGTGTGACCCTATAGGTACCATATTACGTTGGTGGTGAATGTTCATAACAACTTATGACATCACAAGCAATGAGAGGTTCCTTAGCACATATCATTGCTACCCAAGTAAACTGAGAGTTGGGGAACAATGTCAACTTACCATCTGTGCTTGGTGTTATAGTGTTTGTATAATTCCTTTGTCTCTAATATCTAGATTGAACTCAAGGCATGTATTAGTCACTCTCTTCAACATTCAATCTTATTTCTTGAACTAGAGTAGACTGTCTAAGATATATGTAAGCTCAATATCACATATTGACTCACATGTGCATGACCGTTCATTTCTTAGTCTCTCTAATCAAGAGTCCTTGGATATCATATTCCCTTAGGAGGGACACATCCCATCTCTATCCCTCACAGTCAGTCCCCATGTGTCACAATCACCCAATCATCACCTTTATAACAACCCATATTTCAAGATTGCATTTGATGATGCCAAAGCTTACTGAATTACATGTGATGATTTTAGGTCTAAGAACTATAAACACCACCATCACTATGAGAGATGACTACGACAACCATGGTAATGGTTTCCATGTGCCAGTCTCATGGTGGGTCTTTTTGATACTGTAAAGACATAGTCTCTACTATCAAACATGATAAACAAATACATCAAATGTGTGGCAGTGGAAGAAATAAAACTTGACTTTATTCAAAATGTATAAAGAGTACATTACAAAAATTTCCCAAATGGGAGTACAACTTTATACAAGCATAGGATCTAGGTAGAGGAAGACTTAAACTAATACAACTTGTCTCAACAAACAACATAACAAAAGTTTATGCAACTAGTCCAAGCTATCTAGATGTGGAAGATCTCCTTAGCCTTAGGCAGGTTCACCAAGCTTCGATGCACACTCTGATCCTAATCTGGGTGGTTGGGATCACCCAACAAGAGATAGATAAAAAAATGTATGTGTCAATAAAGGCAAAGGACAATTATAAAGCTAAAACATTGAATAATAAATGATCCACTATACTAAGTGATTTCAAGAGTAAGAGGCAAATGAACAAATAAGAATTTGAAGACTGCCATAGATCAACATCAACCATAATCACATTGCATGAATATATTATGACACAAACTCATCTCAATGTAGGGTGAGACACCTACTGGACCTCACCATATAAAATGGCAGGGGGACTAAAACCCTAGTTCCTGGCAGGAGGACTAAAACCTCAGTTCCCTGTATAAAGTGGTAGGGGGACTAAAACCCCAGTTCCTATGACAGGGGGACTAAAACCCCAGTGCCCTATGGGTGGTTTGTACTCATGTACACTACATTGTCATTTGTCCAATAAATACATCATGCATAAATAAGTCACTTGGAAGTAGAGTGAAATATAAATAAAATTGCATCATAGCAAATGGGAACAATTTCCAACAAGCATTCCAATTAAGCAAGGCAACATTGGCATTTCAAGTAATTCAAAAAGGGCCCAACATAGGCAACGTCAATGTACAATATTTCTAAGTAAATGGGCCAACATAAGTGGTAGAAAGATTCACATAATTCAACTATATGAGTCACAATGGTAATGGAGGCATTAAACAAGTAAAGAGCCAATAAAGGCATTTAGAAGGTAACAAGGCTAGCACATAATGAAGGTAGGGTTGGACAAGACCCAACTGAAGGATTAGGATTGTTTGCACATAGATTTCACAATCATACATTCCACATATATAATAGGAATCACATAAACCAATATGTTTTCACACACCAAAATAGGATCCACATACCTTATTGTAGATTCTTAATCATCATTTCTCACCGAAAGCTTGTTATCCAATTCCATTTTCCCTAGGTATAAATGTTTCACATGAATTAATATATATTAAGGTATAAAGCATAGGAAAAACCCTAATTTTGGAACTTATTTTCAAAACCACGATTTTAGTCTCAAAAGCTAGACCAATAGAGTAATCATATTCACCTGATTAATAAAATATATTTTATTTCCCAATTTGGAGTTAAAATGAATTAATTACACATTCTAGACCATTTAATATAATCAAATAGGTATCCAAAGAAAACTTCGAAAAAGGAATCTTAATTGGGACTCAAGAACCATAAAATCAGATTCTTCATGAAAAATCCTTTCCAATGACTATTTATTTGCATTTTTCTGACCATGGATCGATTTACTATGAATTAAATAAATTCGGCCAATCAGAATGCAAGAAAACCATAGCGTGACATTAATTTAAATGAAAATGTAAATCGATGTAAATAGTAGGTGAAATGACAAAACTGCCCATGTGCTTAAAATGAAATCAATTAAAATATTGAGGGCACTACTATCATTCACATGTAACATAACTCGTTAGCGAGGAAAAATAAAACAAGAGGGAAAGGATGGAAATGCCCATGCCAATTTAATCGGCTGATTGAAGGGGCAGGGGTGCCCTTGCCATTTGCTTGTCGAGATTCTACCTGCTCTAGCCATGGCGATGTCATTTCGTCAAGCAGGCTACTGGACCTCGAGCTCCTGGCTCAACTCGCCTCACAGGGCTAAACCTCGCACAAGGAACAAGGCAAAAAGGACCTCTGAGGTCTTGGGAAGAAAGCATCAACCTCAAGGAAAGGACCGCACAAACTATGAAACTGACCGACGATGGTCGGGGAAATAGGGGAGAGAATTCCAGCGATAAAATGGATCAAAGCAAGGAGGAAAAACTGTGAAAAGGGTCGGAATACAATTGTGGGTGAAAGGCGAGCTCAACTGAACGATTTTCAAAGGTGAAGGTACACTATAAACCTGAAAGTGCATGACGATGACAAAGAGTTCCGGCGGCCTATAGGACTAGGCAACCGGGGGCATCACGGGACAAAGCAAAGGGTAAAAATAGGAAGAGGGATGGCCGAGGATGCTTACCTTAAGTTTGATTGCATTTAGGTGGCGCGTAGAGACCAGGCGGGGTCGCCGTCGCCAGGGAAGAAGACTGAGCAGGTCAGGGAGATCCAAGGTTGTGTGGGTGAAATTGGATGGAGAGGAGGAAGTCTCGAGGCCTGAGGGTGCTCGACGACACCTTATATAGGCTGGAGAGAAGTTCTTAGCCTTACTGTGACTCATGGGAGAGAAGAGGGAGAGCTCTCGGTTGGGCATTTCACACACAAAACAAGGGAGTGGGTGAGTAATGACTCATTAGAACGGTCACGAAGAGACGAAGCCAACTGAGGAAAAATCATGCGAATTGGTGAAGTAGGGAGAGAAAATGAGTCAGGGAAGTGAGGGGTCAGGAGCAGCCCGACGGCCGAAGGTAGGGGACGAAGTCCCGACCGTTGGATCAGATCTAGGATGATTAGGAGCTGTTGGATGCGATTCCACTGTGGACTCAGGGCGCATGACATAAACATTGACCAAAACCTTAGCGTTACGTGAGATTAAATGAAATGCATGATATTCAATTAGGAACTTTAGCCATACTTTAATCAATGCTTATAAAATTGATTTGAAGGGTCAAATGAAGTCCAAAAGGCACCAAATTTTTACCACATGCACAAATTAATGTGTAGAATCATGCTATGCAATTAGATTCTCATTTTACTCATTAATTGGCCCTTAATAAATATATTTCTCATTAAAGTGTATATTAATATATTAAAATGAATGAGTTATATGAAAAGACTTCTTTTAATGGATTATATGAGTGAATTTCGAGCTATCAAACACATAATGATTACAATCACCATAATACCATATTTACATGTATTATTATCCACTTTGGAGTAGAGAGAAAGTATTAAGGTTAATTATTCACATAATTAACTCTATTTCATTTTATTGCTCATCTCTTATCCAAAAAGAAATAAAGGCTCCAAATTAGCATTATCCACTTCTATTCTCTCATTAAAGGACACATTGAATTATTAGCCCTCAATTATCACATTTAGTGGGTTATTTGTGCAAACACCCCCTTCATTATCATAAATGAAGGTAAATATAGAATTTCACTATCCATAAAGCTCAAATTGCACATAGAATCCAAAAATGATTCAAAAGGATGGGAAATTTATGAAAAATGTCCAAATAGACTAGAAGGAAAAGAAAAGCTCAAAAGTGGGTAAATTGTGTGAAAGACCCTGAATTTCAGTATGTTACAGACAGACTGTTCCCTAGCATGTATCTCTGTGCTTGGTTTGATATAGCCATATCATGACTAATGAGATTCTATCATCAAACAACTCACACTCTAATCTTGTGTTCATTGTTGTCTATCAACCGTACACAATAACAACCTATCAGGGACAAAATGAGAATATATATGTCCTCTTAACATCCGTGTGGTCTCATTTCTTCAAGTCACATACTTGAAGGCATATGTCATTGAGTAATATTATTCTCTAGACATTTATAATATTACATCATTAACTCATATATGAATTAAACAAAATGAATTAAAAGTTTGCCTTTATTTATTAATCAAATCAATTACAAATTATGCCATTACAAACATCATATGACTGTCTCTCTGGGCATACCAATAATGACAACCTGGATTTCTATCTCATCTATTAGACTCAATCTTTATCTTCAAGAGACCCATCTCACTTAATATAATTTCAATCACAATACTTGAGTGTGTTGATATCCAATGTGATCACCTCAATGACTAATTTCATGATATATGGCTCTAATTTCAGGGATTGTACTAAGTGTCATGCTATATCATATTGCCTTCTTACATCTAATATTAAACCTCAACACAATGATCTTTTGTCTTTATAATATGTACCATTTTGTATTAGACTCAATTACAAATCCAACAACTCAAGAATCAACTCAATTAGACTTTCGAAATCCAAGTCATGATCATTCAAAGTTTAACAATTTTTATTCTTTTAAAGCTACATTTTGATGCTTTTTCTGATTGAATTTGGGCCATCCCATTCGACCCACAATGACACGCATGCCCATCCATGGGATTGCATTCTACATGTCTCCTGAGTCACTTTGGGAAAGTATCACAAGGATGGAAGGTCGTCTCCCACCTCCAACCATATCGGGTAATGAACAGGAGACTAGATGATAGATAACAACACTCAAACCCTAAACCACTTACTCCTTTTAAAGCCTCCCTTTCCCACACTTGCTCCTTTTTCCTAGGTCTGGCCATCAACACCCTTTCCCCCTTCTTCTTCTTCTTCTTTTTGTTGGTTACCTTCGGCAACATGGCCACCACCCATCCCAGTTGAGGTAAGCACCACTCAAGCTCTTAGTGGTGGGTGTGGTGCAGGCGACACCCCTCAAGCCACCTCCCTCTCATGAAAACACCTTGTTGCTGTTGATGGATCAGGTCACAACTAGTGGCACTAGAGAGACCCTCTAGTAGCATCACAACTCCTCACGCCAAGGGATATTAGTCACGACAACTTCAGGGATCAACGACCTTAGCGTCCTTCCCCACCCACCTTCCTTGGCTAGTAGCAGGAGGCACCATACGTTGGATGGTGTCCCCTATTTGGCCCCTATTTTGGGTGTTGGAATAGGGGAATCATGAGAGAAGACCATCAAACGACTTAGGAATAGGGGAATTGTGAGAGAAGACCGTCAAACAGCTTAGGACGACTGGACTGAACATCTACAGGCCCAAGGGACGTTGGCCCAACAGAGTCTTGCGTGGGAAACCAGCGTACCCACAAAAGATGTTGGATCTCCCTTCTAGAGCTGGGATCCCTCACATGATTTTGGTAATGCTTTTCCCTATTTCCATATAGTTTATGATGCTAATCTTCTAAAAATAATATCGTCAATATCGTCTAATTTTTTGGGCCAAATGAGCAATATTTGTTTTAGCTACAAAATGAGATCTTCTCAATAAACTAGGTTTCGAGGCCAAATTCATTTTGTGGCCCCTATTATTACAAAATAACATCATTTTGATATCTTTTAAAATGATTAATGAGTATCTTGCTCTCTTTTATCATTGTTTCTTCAAATTTCACTCTTCGACTTGATATCAGTAAATTTGTTTTACACCCTTGAACCATATTGATCCCCTAAACTCACCTTGTGATCCATGGATGTTCCCGATGCACATTTGTGGCTTGATTTTGGAATTTAATGCATGCTTTTGATTGAAGTGATAATCTTATCTCTTTGTGACACATAGATTTACTTAATACGGAAAATTAGTAACTAAATGATCTCCATGTCTCTTGTATTACTCATAAACACCCTATTCTCTTGTTTGGATAATAAGCCATAATATGCATGCATATGCCCAAACTTTTTTAGGGCTTGATTATACTTGACCCAAAATCATATTTTTGACCCCCTTGATGCCTCCACCTATAGTAGATCTCTGAAATCATTAATTTGTAATTTGTTGTGACCCAATAGGAAAAGGCCAACACCATTCATGATATAATAATGTATGTGCACCTTTTAACCTAAATGTCCATATATTTCTTTCTTGTCTTCCTTGTGCCCCAATCTTGGAGTGGATCTAATTATCATGATTCATCCGTCTCAAAATGAAGTTGACTTATTATTCTTGACCCCTTGGATGTGCATGTTCTACCTATGTTTCATGTCGAACCTCAATGACATATGAACTATGTTGTTACTTGCATGTGTGTTGAAAGATTGACACCAAGTTGGCCCATGATGTCTAGACATTGGGGACATCCACCCAATATTGAATGTGTCTCTTTTTTCCTTATCTTGCTGGCCCTTCTTGCCCTATTATGAGTCTTACGACCTTGGTATGTAGTAAGTGACTCAAACCTTGAAATGATCCTAGATAATGCATGGAATCTTAAAATGACACAAAACTTAAACCACACCTTCACGATGCCCTCTAAGTTAGTAAAATATATTTAATCATGTAGTTAACCAACTTGAAATATAACTTGGATAAAACCCTAAAATGAGCCTAGTTAGGGTTTGTGATGAGAATCTAATACATGTATGTAATATTTCTCTTAACCATGTGGTTGCTTGTGATCTAGATGGTAAATGATAGGTTATGAAATCTCTGAACCAAGTATGGGCTGGAAATAATTATATGAATATGGATTTCTTGCTTAAATGTGATACATAAGTATGCTTGTTTACTCAATCAATTATTGACATGTAGTATTCTAGTATTGTACTCGATGTTTATATCACTATCGTTGTTTTATAACTTGAAAACATAATGTAGAAACTCCATTATACAAACCTCATGCACTTGCCTTAAGTTTTGGGGGTAAGAACACAAGGTTGGGCATCCGAATTGAGTTATCAAGATATAGTGGACCATGTCGACAAAAGGGTTAGCTAATCTTGAGCACCCTCATAGACTCTTCCAATGAGAAGTTGTCCATAAAAGGCCTTACAAATATATGATATTGATGAATGCACAAAATAATGGTATAATTGAAGGGAAATGATAGAAAACATGGGCTCTCACTAAATACTTAATTTGTTTATTATTATTCGTCTACTTCTGAAACTCTTTTCAAATTATGCAAAGATTATTTATATGTATCTTTTAGCCCTGTACTCAACACCTCATGTGTAGACCCAGATTGTTTCATATATTTTATAGGTTCCGAGATGGATAGAAGTTGATGGGCTTGGTGAGCTACGTCAAGTGTACTTGTTGTAAGATCCATAGTGTACATGAGAAGTCTTACATAAAATTGTACTCTCAAATTGTAATTGTAATCTTGTAATAAAAGGATGTTGCTTAATAACACTTATTGAATGTTGAGAATTTGATTGGTGCTTTTATATTGTTCTCTGTTCATGTATGCTAAGCTTTACTCTTCTGCATTCATGCTTTCATAATATCATGCTAGGTACGGACGTCTAGGTCCTATCACCATAAACTTTGTAGTCATTTGGAGTTAGGATTTGGGCAATAAATGGTTCCGTTACAGTCTTGGGTAACAATCTGAAGGGTAGCTCCAATAGCATGTAAAATCACATGAATAATGTCTACCTCCCAGAGATGTGGAGGGATCTTAGAGATGGATACCCATCCAAAGCCTTCAGATCTAGCAAGGGAGGATCCTTGATCAGGAGACCACTTGGAGATGGAATCTTAGGCAAAACTATTGCCACAAGGGATCGTCATGACTTGTCCAAAGAGGCGATCAGACTTGGTCCCTTTAGGAACGGAATATAGAAAATGTGAGGGCATGAGAATCATGGGTTTGAGAACAATGTGTCAAGGTAGAGGGAGAGAAATAGCCCTAGTGACATCAAGAATATTCACAGAGTGGTTATCAAGGTTGTTAATGATAGATACCATGATACTTCTGCTGGTGAAAACCTTGAGAAGGCACATAGAGTTTGCGGATAGGTCAATGGGAAACTCTATCTCGAGCTGAACAGGTGGTGTCATAATGGTATGAGGGGCAAAAATGGTGTGAGCAGGTAAATAAGGGGTAGGAAGGGTCAAGGAAAGGGGTTTAAAAGAGATGGGATGCATGGGAGGCTGGATAGAGGAAGCAGATAGGGAGGAGGAAGGGGGATGAGGGTACGGAATGGCGATGAGAGGTGGATGCAGGAGGTGGGTGAGGGATGTTGTCAGGAAGAAAAAGGTAGGAAAAATGGTTAGAGGAGGGTGGAGGGACAGAGGAGGGAGGGTGAGAGGGAAGAGAGTGGGAAGATCAAGAAAAGGAGTTCGTTGCCTAAGACAGTTTATAGGGAAGATAAGAAGGGATGTGTAACGATGACTGTTGCATAGCAAGATGACAATGACGAGATTGTGGAAAGGGGAGGGGAAGAGGGTAGTGATATGATAGATGACCAACCCGATGACAAAAAAATAGAACGCAGGGAAAGAGCAATGGTGTTTGAGGTGACCATGTCTGAGGCAACATGGGCAGAAGAGAGGCTTATGATAACGAAGGTGGTGATGAGAAATAAAGGTCCAACCTGTAGAAGATGAAGAAGAGTAGAAGGAGGAGATTGACAGTTTGGTTGACATGGCTGATGAAGAGAGAGGAGGGAAGATGGAAAGATAAGATGGGTCGAGAGGGAAAAAGGTGGTGGATGAATGGACCGAGCATGGTGGATGGTCCTGTGAGGATGACAGAGAGGGAGGATACAGAAGATGTGAGAAGGGTTCGTACCTGCTCGATAGAGGCAAGTGAGCTGATGTAGTTGTGTCATATTTTGATGTTTCTAGGTGTGTATCTATCATTCTATCTATCTCAATCGGATTTGCAAATGAACCAGATAGGGATTTAATGATGTTCCAAACAAATAGTCTATCAACGGAGTCTGAGCCCTCAAAAGCAGAGTCACTTGGCATTCAGAAGAGTGAAAGTAATTTCATAGGGGTTTATGAGAAGAGATCAGTCACCCATGCTGTGAGGGTCTGATGATCGGTGGATATGAGGTAGATGATCCAATAGGGTTTGAGTTGAAGTTGGGTCATCATGTCCGACCATCCTTCACTGCTATGCAAGATGCTATTCTTATTCGCCGCTAGAGTGACCATGAAGGTTTTGTTGCCCATGTTAATTGTGATGGTTTCGTGTTTGATCTCATAGCGGTGATATCTCCATTCTTTTGGGAGTTGGACTAATATCATTGTATCAAAGTTGACATATAATCCACGTATGACAATTCAGACGCCATAGGTGGTTCTGTAGTGGGGTAGTGTTATGGTGTTTTGAAATCTTCTTCTATTTCCTCTTCTTCTTTTTATGGGAGATGTTGACCTTCTGATGGATAGTCTCTGAAGGTCAACCTGACTTCATGAGGATGATGGATATGAGCCCACTTGTTCTCATAGTGGCCGCCAATTGTGTGTGTGTTCGTAGTCCTTGGCTGGGAAGCAATATTTGGGATAAGATAACTTAAACTTTATTTTTCAGGAAAGATTGTTTTGTGCTATTCTCAATTACGACTTACATATTACTGATCCGAAAAGGAAACTTCTTGCAGCGTGGGTAAGGCAAGTGAGGCCACGGCCTCATGTGTCTTCCACTTGGGTCTGTAATTATGGGCAACCCATAAGGTTGCGTTTGTTACATGGTGAATCATGGGTGAGGAATGATGGTAAAATAAAAAAATATTGTTTGTTTTTCATGGTGGTAGGAAATTATGGAGAAGTCATGGTAAATCTATGATGAATTTTTGTCTTTTTTTTGTCCCCATAAAAAAACATGGTAAATCTTAGTGAAATATTTTTTTTCAAAACTCCACTCGACACATATGAAAAAGAAAATATTTTAATAAATATGATGCTAAGGGTGTTTTTATAAAGAATTTTCCCCTCCCGTCCCTATAAACATTTAACAAACAACATTTCTTAACATCCCCCCCCCCCCCAAAAAAAAAATTCCTATCCCTATCACCTTGCATAAACAACACATTTTAATAATTTTCCCATCATTGTCACCATCTCATTCTCCATCATTGTCCCTGTTCCTATCATCATCATTTCTTTCACCACGAACCAAACACAACCTTAAACAAACAAGTTTACCTTAAACTGCCAGAACTGATACCTCACTGTCTTCTTCTTTCCGCTTTGAGATTTATTAAATATGTCTGTTTTCGTTGCTACATTGGTAACACATCATTATCTTAGTGTTCGAAGACAAAAAAGAAAGCATGCATGATATGTAAAATTAATATTTTGTAGTAGCTTATTATTGACACGAAGGTGTGCTTTCCTTAAAGATAGTATCTTATGCATGGACTGCGGCGATAAACACCACGAACAAGGACAAACGAAAACTGTTGTCAAATTATGGCTTCCAGGTGGCCCATTGACATATTTCTGGAAAGTTGCATATAACCACTTCTCATTTCTAATTAAAAAAGTTTCCGGAGGGTTGTGCTTTTCGGTTGTTCATATACCATTATCTAATTACCAGTCGCATGCTGTGCTTCCGGGATCACTGTGACAATGATGGCCGCTGAAATAATGACCGACGGACAGCGACATTTGAGAAAATGGCCGATTGTGAGCAATGTAGGTGCATTTTAGCCATCCGAGATTGAGTATTCGTTTTGTGAACGATCGTATCCGTTTTTGAATTGACGTTAGAGGATGGAATGGTTTTGCAACACACGTTCAACACACGTTCACAACAGCGCAAAAAAATTTGCCACAGTTACAAGGTAAAGAACAAAAGAGACAAATAATTGTGGACAAAAGGACAAAATAGAGAATAGAACACAAAAGGCATAGACATAATGTGTATATAGTTTCAGGAAAATATTTGAGTTCTTTTAGAACCAAACGGTCTATAGAGAGAGAGAGAGAGAGAGAGAGAGAGAGAGAGAGAGAGAGAGAGAGAGAGAGAGAGAGAGAGAGAGAGAGAGAGAGAGAGAGAGAGAGAGGTGCTAGGGTTTCCTAGAGAGAGAGAGGTGTGTTAGTGTTTCCACCACCTCGCCCATGGCTCAACCAAGGTGCGGGGTACCCATGGCACGGAGCGAGAGGGCTTATTTCATGTAGGGAGGTCTGCACTCGGGGAGGGTCCAACGCACTCACGTGAGCCACCGTCCACCAGACCTCGTCATGAGTATCCACCGATCACTTGCCTAGCTGGCCTCCCCACCTATCAAAGGTCTCGATCGACACTTGTTATCGTTGACTGAAGAAGGGACGCTGGAGCAATGCTAACACTCTGATCCATTGCCCAAGGTTCTAGTAAAGTTTCAACAAAGACGACTGACCCTACATATTAACACTAGCCTTAACTGTACACTTTGTCCACACTCACATGCAACACATGATAAACTTTCTGACTGATCACTCATCCTAGTAATACTCTGGGTTGAGCACGCATAGCCACATAGTTCTTTAGTGATGGACTCCCTGAAAAGGAGGTGCAACCTTGGTGATATGGGTAGTCTAATCATTCATCTTAAGATCATTTAATCCAAGGCCTCAAATCGTGGGGTGTTACAATCTCTCCCACTTAGACTCTTGACCTCCTCCTCGTTAAAGGTTCAACTATATAACATCATAATATTTCCTCATTTCAGTGCAGATCCAGAATGGCCCATTAACACCCAACTCCCGATCACCTAATACCAGCGTAAGGGTGGCTACATTGCCATGGACAACCATTTCCAACATGTCTGGACCCCACAACACAAGACTGACATGCCACATGTTCATGTGGGCCCCACCTAATGAAGGGGTTATGGCTCTGGTAGTAAATGTAATGACCCCCTCTCCTTGTTATTTCCAATTAAAGAAGACCGAGAGGGCAATGACCATTATCGTAATTACATGATCAAGGTTTAACAAGTAACTAATAGTAATTAGAAATTTCATTGAATGGAAAAGAGTTTTCTAACAACGTGAAGATAGAATCTCCTTGGGGAGTTACATGGAAAACTAATGTTTGCAACATTGAGTAAATCTAGCACTCTAAATCCTCTAGTAGACTTTAATTGGCTTTTTTATTGGTGTCATCTTCTCTGGAAGTCCATTTCTTCAGATTAATAGCAGTTTAATCTAAAAAGGCGTGAAACAAAAACATGGTCAGTATATTGAAATATACTAAGTAAGTTGGCGAAACAAAAAAATATATATGTAGGTGTAACAATGTAATCAACCATAGCAACAATTATCATTATATAATCGAACTTGCAGTTTCTTGTTCTTCTCAACCATGTTTGTTCAGTGTCTAGGATGCCCTCTCTTGAGTCTTGTCCCTATAGTGTATTTGGACTACCTTTCTAGTCCAGGGCATGGTGCCATGTCGGTCTTTCCAATTTGGGGCTTGACCTATGGTGACCTTCCCGATTTGGGGCTTGGCACCATGTCGATCTTCCCATTCTGGGACTTGGACCTTTTTTGAACTTCCAAATCTGGGGCTTGGTCATAGTGATCTTAATGACTTTCTTTCTACTTCCTTATTCAGATTTCAGAGATAATATGTGCGGTTTGAGCAAGTTATGTTTCATATAAAGTGATACTCATAAGGACTTAATAGATTGTAGAAAGTAAATAAACAAACAAAAGTTTAGTTGTAATCCATTCAAGGAAACCCCAGAAAATCATGAAAGTTGATAAGGCAAGTTTCATAGGCGTAACCACATTTCTTTCCTCGCAGATGACTTAATTCCCAAGTAAACAAGAGCAGATGCAACCAAACAAGAAATTACCTTATAATTAATGCATAGCACCCAAGTATTACTATTGTGTTCACACATTACTTTCGAATATATATATTTTGATTGAATCATCCTTAACAATGACTTCCAAGTCAAGAATACTTTTTAATTCTGGATGCTTTCCTAAATTTCATGCACTCACATGGGAAGGGATTTTTTTTCTTTCAATAAGAAAATTCCTCATATTACAGAGGTTGGTACCCGAATTCTGTTCCAGGGTGTGTAACGACCGCCACCAAACCGTCATCCAAATCATTATTAATTATGCAGAACAATCATAAGCAGTGACTTAACAAAAATCACAAAAAACTAAAATCATTTTGCAAAGAGATCAATTTCTTAAAAAACTCTTAATGAAAGAACCAAAACCTTATATACATCAGGGTTCACATTGCATATACATTGTACTATCTCATCTCGAGCATAATATATAACAGCTGCTTTGTCAAACATATACTAAAGAAATATAAAACCCAGAGGCATACAAGAAAAAATCTCCAATTGTTCATAAAACCATCACATACTAAATCCAAGGACCTGAGAGTACAGAGATGACACATAGGACTTCTATCTACAAGACACAACAAACAGTACACTCAACCTGAGTTGTTACTGTTGTCCCTATTGTTGTTGTCCTTCCTCTGTAGAACAGTCTCTACCTCCTCGTGCACATCCACCTAAAAATTGTGGATCCCACAGGGTGAGACAATTGTCCTAGTGAGAGATATAACTTTCCACCAACAACATTATTATCATATGTAAATAGTATTAAACTGAGCAGAGATCCTTTTATATTACTAAGAAAGGTTAATCACTGTTGATAAGTAGTTTAGAACATTTCTCTTCTTTTAAAGTATGGTAACTGTCTATGATAGGGTAGTAAATCATCTATTCACTTTATAAGGAATGTGAAGAACATGTGTAACATTTACCCATCATACTATATCAACATCTCAATCTTATCTTGTGATACTTATTATCATGGTATGACATCCATGAATCATCCTCATTTCTATCTGTTGGCCTCAGCCAATCTGCTAACCAGGTATTGGATTGCACTAATCATGTGAATATATATCATTATATTCTGTCCAGGTATTGGGCTATGCCAATCCTATAAGGTTTATATCCAGGTATTGGACTATGACAATCATGTAAGATTATATCCATGTATTAGACTATGCCAACCCTATGACGTTTGTATCTAGGTATTGGACTATGCCATTCCTGTAAGTGTTGTATCCAGGTATTGGATTATGCTAATCCTATAGAATTATATCCAGGTATTGGACTATGCCAACCCTGTGAGGTTTGTATCCTAGTATTGGACTATGCCAATCTTGTAAGATTATATCTAGGTATTGGACTATGCCAACCCTGTAAGTGTTGTATTCAGGTATTGGATTATGCCAATCCTGTAATATTATATCTAGGTATTATACTATGCCAACCCTATGAGGATTGTATCCAGGTATTGGACTATGCCATTCCTGTAAGCGTTGTATCCAGGTATTGGATTATGCTAATCCTATAAGATTATATCCAGATATTGGACTATGCCAACCCTATGAGGTTTGTATCCAGGTATTGGACTGTGCCAATCTTGTAAGTGTTGTATCCAGGTATTGGATTATGCCAATCCTGTAAGATTATATCCAGGTATTGGACTATGCCAATCCTATAAGATCACGACCATATTGCTAAGGATTCCATAATAGTGGAATACCTTTATGTTTCCCTTTCACTTTCATTATGGGATATCAATCACTTAAACTCATCACTGAATTCCACATCACCTTCACTAGGCATTATATCCATTCACATCCTTTATATGATACAAGCATTCCTCATATCTCATTTTAACATATTCAAAACACTATAGCCCTTATTTGGCTATAATCATAAGGCATGTATGACCAAGATTTCATTATCATTTTTATAACCATTTATTATTATTATTATTATTATGTTACGGGTTCCCATTTGAACATCTTGTCACCTCTCACTGGGAAAAAACTATTATCTAGGTCATAAGACCTATATAATCGGTATTATATGAAACATCATAGCTCATACTTAGCTATGCTCATTATCTCATGCTACCAACATGGTTTCAATATGGTTAAGGTTTCCCTTTATTAACCAATTGTAGTTTCAAATCATATCATTACCCTTCATTAGGGTTAAGGTTTCCCTTTTTAAGCTGACTGGGGTTTTCAAGTACATTCATCAAGAATCACAACCCTAATTCTGACTCCACACATATTAGTAGTATCGATGTATACTCATTACATGAGTATTAAACAAGTATAAATTTCTCTTTCATCCTCACTAGGATATTGATTACACCATACTCCATTAGGTTGGCTCAATCCTTCTCTCAAGGTACATTGGCCCATATTTATCAAAATGCATTAAACCATTCATGTCTTAAATTATCATTTGACATAACATACTACATGTATCACTCAATCAAGTGTATTGGATTGAGGTACTTCTTCCATATTGGGTATAGAGGTGTAGATATGCTTCCATATCAGATGTAGAGGTGTATCCTCATCACCATATCGTGCATCCATATCGGATTACTCAAACTTTGGGGTTTGCATATCGGGTTTCACAACATCATGTTGAGTTTCAACATCATATCAGGTTAGGGTATATACTCAACACCATATCAGGTATAAGGTGTGTGCTTAACCCCATATTGTGCACAAGATGTGTGTATGTATCCATATCATCCATGAGGTATAAATTCATTACCATATCATGTTATCGGTTGTGTTCATATCATCATATCGGGTTACCATATCAAGTTACCATATCGGGTTGCCATATAGGGTTAGCATATCGGGTTAAACCCTTATGCTCATATTCTTTCATACCTTCATGGGATCAATCCTATCATGTATTGAGTGATAGGATATACAACTAGTTGAACCCTTCACAATTAAACCATTACAAAAAATGATAGGGGTGTGGGGTTCCAAGGTATATCGGATTCCACATCACCATCTAGGGTTTCAACACCATATTGGGTTAGAAGTGTATGTGTGCTCACCATATCGACCTTGAGGTGTATGCGTGTGTCACCATATCGTGCATAAGGTTTATGCTCATCACCATATCATTATAGAGGTGTATAACCATCATTATCTAGGGTTTCTACATCATATCAGGTAAGAGGTGTATCCTTCAACACCATATTGGGTTAGAGGTGCCTCAACCCAATATCGGGTTGCACCATGATGATGTCATCATAATCAACCTCTAGACTCTTGTTCTTACTATTATAGTTCATGGAAAACATTCCTAGGTTACTACTAGATCTCATGGGTTCCTCAATTATGAAAAAATTCTATTTGAAAGTAAATCATTTAACTAAGGCAAGATTGATGGTAAATAATAACATTATTGAGTTCAAGTCTTATAACCCGCCTCAAGAGCAACTTCAAAGCTCCAAGCCCCAAATATTCATGTTACCAAGGTTGAAGATGAGCTTCTCAATGGTCCAAGACTTGAGTTCCTCAGACCTATACACGATACCTCACCACTTGTGGCCGATATCCCTCACTTGTGGACGATATCCTTCACTTGGCCGATATCACTTTGCTATGGGCAATATCACTTTGCTATGGGCGATACCAAGGCTCTATGCATGATAATCCTTAATCTATGCACGATAATAAGACTCTATGTATGATATTTAAGAGAAAGGGGGTGATATATTTTGAAAAATTCCACTAATAGGTGAAAGGAAGGATATATATACTTGTGGTTCATGAAAAGTGTACATATGAGGTGTCATCATTTTAAGCTACTAGGTGCCTCGTGTCCATGCATGGTTGACACTTGTACTTTCATGCACTAATATTTATATTGACATTCAAAACACTTGAGGGTAACCTAGAGATGATATTTTGGCCATTAGTTATCTTGTTTGATAAGATATCTCATCTTTATCTCATAAATTATGCAAACTGATACAACTTTTGCAAGGGGCATCTAACTCGTCATGGATCACATCCTGGAGGTGCTTTTCCTATCATGAACAAGGACAAGAGTCGACAAACCGATATGGGATCCCATCTATGGCTCCTTAGCCGAATAGGCACTCCCATATGGACTCTACAACCGAATACAAGCTCAAATTAGGGTTTCACATTCAACAATTTCTTGGTCTTTTCATCACCAAGAGTATCACACTCAAATATGATTCAAAAATGGTGACTACTTTATATCTTCTCTAAATGATACTAGGAGGGAGAAGGGACACTCTAGAGTTGGAAATTTGCATGTCAACCCTACATTTTGAGTAAATTACAATTTGCACCAAAATTGGTAGACAAGTTACTAGCATTATTCAAACAAGTTCGAACTTGGAATATAGGCTTTCCACAAGCCACCACCTAGTATCAATCTCTTTCTTATGATTAAAAAATACTTAGGGCACATTCAACATGTGACAAATTGCAATATAGCCCCTCATCTTGGGTAAATTGCATTTTGGTCCAAAACAAGAGAAAATTGCTCAAACATTATTTAAACATGTCCAAATTTGAAATATAAGTTTGTCAACTGATAAAAAAACTATTTAGAGGATTATATTAAAGTTCTAAGAAACTTATTTAGCCAAAACAAACAGGTTTAACTCATAACCCATGTCGGGGTCCTTACAGGGTGTATCCACAATCTCATCCATTACATGACATTATCACTTGGTGATTATATTTTCACCTATGCTTCCAATATATTATTCTTTATTTTCACATAAGGGTGAGGTAATGCCTAGAATATATAATTGAAATTCAACTTAGGTATTCATTCTCATATATCATTTTTTAAAGCATATTATGTATCTACCTTATAAGGATTATGATGTGAAACCATAAGCCAATAATATGTCATTAAACATGTATTTATTTATTATAGAATCACTTAAATTAATTAATTATCCTAATCCTTATATTATCAGACTATGGTTTCACATCATTTTTTCATTGATTTTAATGTCACGTGGATCCCTATCCTTCTATTTGGACACATGCTCATTTTGAGCTGCTGGAATAGGATCTGAGGGTTCTATCTTTGTCTCCAACCTCACACATGGTTTGTGCTGAGGTGGAATAGGTTCCCCTCCCTATTTCAGATCCTAAAGCCCAACGTTCGTTCCTCTGTTGACTAATCTCATCATGTTTCCTTCTACAAATATGCTCCTTAGGATAAGGGTTTGATCCAATGTTGGCTTTTGTTTCACCTTGACCATCTAAGATTATGTCTCCCATCTCAAATCCACCTTCAAAAATACCTAGTAGACCCTGGATTTCTATCCCACAAATCCTATGTATACAACCCATCTCTTTACTACCAAGACACCTTTTGAAGTGGCCAGCAAGCGCCTGGTCTCTGACCATCAGCTCCATCATTTCTCCCACCGTTGCTCGACTGTGAGAAGTTCACCACAACTGAGGCTTGATCAAGTTTGCCAGGAGCGATGAGAAGCACTATCCGATACCTAGGAAGCTTCAAAATATTTGATCCTTTAGTTATTGACTCTGTAAGCCATGATCTTCTCTTCTTTTTTCTCCATTAGTTCTTTGTCAAGTGTTTGGTTGTTCACCCATTTTTGAGTGTGCATGTATATTTTTCCTCAGACCATGGCTCCCCTCTCAACTTGTTTCCTCATTTATGTTCTTGGTTGGTTTTTGTTTCTCTACCATGATGTGATGATCAATGTTTGTTGAGTTCTTGGGCTGCTTTCAACCATGGTTTCTCTCTCCCTTGTAGAGAAGGTCTATCTCCTGTTGGATCCTAGATGGGTGATTGGATGCTCTAGAGGGGGGTGAATAGAGTTGAAAGCACTTAAACAAAATTCATTAAACCTTCAAGATATATCACAAGATAAGGTTGCTAAATAGGAAATTTGTGTGCAACTAAAACATTCATAGCAAGGGACTGAGAGATTGAACATACACCAATTGACAAGCTATTTAGAGTGGTTCCACATTTTAAACTAGAAGTGAGTCAGTCCACTACCTAGAGAGGTCAACCTCTAGGATTTCTTATCCTTGAATCTTCATTATATTCATTATGAGAGATACAATACATGCCCACCAAAGGACATACCTATCCAATACAAATAGTCTTCAACCTTACCAAGGACTTACCCACTTTGCAAGGAGTCTTCCACCTTCTTCCAAGGACTTACCTACTCTTGCACAAGTCTTTAGCCTTGTAGGGATTACCCACTCTTCTTGGATCTTCCGCCTTTGACTTCACCTTCACTCGGAGAAGCTTCTACTAAGGACTTACCCACTTGAGCAAGGAGTCTTCTGCCTTCACCAAGGGCTTACCCACTCTTGCTCCAAGTCTTCAACATTGATCTTCACCAAGGGACGCCTTCCCTTGTTCTTCTTCACCTCTCTTATCCAAGAGAGAGATCCTTCATCTTCATCGTTGAAATGAGAGATAGGGAGGTGGTGGAAGTGAGAGCCTCACAAGATATACATGTAGGACTAGCTTTCTTATAGATTTCCTACTCACTCTAATGAATGTAGAAAGTGATTAAGCTTAGAGAGAGAGAGAGAGGAGGTTGTAGGAAGAACTCAACTATAGAATAGGAACCTCACATAGAGTTTTGCATTGAATGCTCAACCTTGGAATGAAGCCCAAGGGGTCCTATTTATAACTGGGGATGCCTCTTTGCCTTTGGGAACACTTGAGAATGAAAACTAGACATTTTGTGGCTTGCAACATATATATTTTCACTTGTTGCAACTCCACAATGGCTAGAAGCACTTTTTTGCACTTTTTCATATAGTGCAATCGATCGAGTTTCAATAAGGGTAACTCGACCGATAGAGTAAAAGACAAAGCCGATATTCATACCATCGGTCAAGTTTGTCCTGGGGAAACTCGACCGACCAATGAAAATTGAACTGGTCAGGTAATCCATCGGTCGAGTTCTATGAAGTGTGAAATCGAACGATCAAAAGTCATTTTCAAGATCCAATTAGGATCGGTCGAGTTATCTGTATTGACAACTTGACCGATGAACAACCTGATGTGAATTTTAGAAAATGTCTTTTGAGTGGTTAAACATTCGATCTAAGTGCTCCTGATTTTTTCCAAGCTTAATTACAAGTCATACAATCATTACAAGTGATTTACAACATGATTCTAATGGATTTACATCATATTACAAAAATGTGCACTTGTATTGACTTTGCCTTGTCTTTTCTCCAATTTGATATATGCAAGTTAGGGCATTTGGAGTGTCTCTATACCTAATCTAAAATCACTCTAGTGGAGACATTAGACACAAATATGTGGAATGGTTAGTCATCATCAAAACATGGGTTTAGTCAATTTAGACGTGAGTCAACATTGACCTAATTGACCTTGAGTCAACATTCTCCCCCTTTTTGAAGATGACAAACCATTCCATAAATGTATTGAAATGTTTTAAGTAAAATCATACCTTCATAGAAACCTAGGGGTTTCAATAGGATTGAGCTCATATTCTCCCCCTCAATTGATGCACATGGAGTTCTCATACTCCCCCTCAATTGATGATATTTATCCTGCATGGTTAGCTTTCATAACATTTATAGAATACTATGTCTTCTACTTGTATATGTTCTACACATATATGTTTTCTCCCATTTACCTTCTCCCCTTTATATGGACATGCTTCTCCTCTTCATGTAAGACATGCCTTCTTCCTCTTTTGTCAAAAGAAGACATAGAAGACATACCTTTCTCCCCCTTTGTCATTTCAAAATGTTGACTCAAGGTCAATTAGGTCAATGTTGACTCATAAATTGACTAAACCCGTGTTTTGATGATGACTAATCATTCCACATATTTGTGTCTAATGTCTCTACTTGAGTGATTTTAGATTAGGTATAGACACACTCCAAATGCCCTAACTTGCACATATCAAATTGGAGAAAAGACAAGTCAAAGTCAATACAAGTGCACATTTTTGTAATATGATGTAAATCCATTAGAATCATGTTGTAAATCACTTGTAATGATTGTATGACTTGTAATTAAGCTTGGAAAAAATTAGGAGCACTTAGATCAAATGTTTAAGCACTCAAAAGATATTTTCCAAAATTCACATCAGGTTGTTCATCGGTCGAGTTGTCAATACATAGAACTCGACCGATCCTGATTGCATCTTGAAAATGACTTTTGATCGATCAAGTTTACACTTCACAGAACTCGACCGATGGAGTACCTAACCAATTTGATTTTCATTAGTCGGTCAAGTTTCCCCAGGACAAACTTGACCGATGGTTTGAATATCGACTTTGTCTTTTATTGTATCAGTCAAGTTACCCTTACAGAAACTCGACCGATTGCATTGTACGGAAAAGTGCAGAAAAGTGCGTCTAGCCATTGTGGAGTTGCAACAAGTGAAAATAAATCTGTTGCAAGCCACAAAAATGCTAGTTTTCATTCTCAAGTGTTCCCAAAGGCTAAGAGGCATCCCCAACTATAAATAGGACCCCTTGGGCTAATTCCAAGGTTGAGTATTCAATGCAAAACTCTATGTGAGGTTCCTATTCTATAGTTGAGTGCTTCCTACATCCTCCTCTCTCTGTCTAAGCTTAATCACTTGCTACATTCGTTAGAGTGAGTAGGAAATCTGTAAGAAATCTAGTCCTACATGTATATCTTGTAAGGCTCTCACTTCCTCCACCTCCCAATCTCTCATTTCAACCATGAGGATGAAAGATCTCTCTCTTGACTAAGAGAGGTGAAGAAGAACAAGGGAAGGCATCCCTTGGTGAAGATCAAGGTTGAAGACTTGGAGAAAGAGTGGGTAAGCCCTTGGTGAAGGAAGAAGACTCCTTTCTCAAGTGGGTAAGTCCTTGGTGGAAGATTCTCCGAGTGAATGTGAAGTCAAAGACGGAAGATCTAAGAAGAGTGGGTCATCCGTGCAAGGCTAAAGACTTGTGCAAGAGTAGGTAAGTCCTTGGAAGAAGGCGGAAGACTCCTTGCAAAGTGGGTAAGTGCTTCGTAAGGTTGAAGGCTCTTTGTATTGGATAGGTAAGTCCTTTCGTGTCCATGTATTGTATCTCTCATAATGAATATAATGAAGATGCAAGGTTAAGAAATCCTAGAGGTTGACCTCTCTAGGTAGTGGACTGACTCACTTCTAGTTTGAAGTGTGGAACCACTCTAAATAGCTTGTCAATTGGTGTATGTTCAATCTCTCTCCCTTGCTATGCATGTTTTAGTTGTACACAAATTTCCTATTTAGCAACCTTATCTTGTGATATATCTTGAAGGTTTAATGAATTTTTTAAAGTGCTTTCAGCTATATTAACCCCCCTCTAGAGCATCCAATCACCCATCTAGGATCCAACATCTCCAACCATTTAGCTACCATGGGTTTGCAAACCCTAGCACAACTGGATCGTATGACGATGGGGAATCCAATAGTACCTTGATTTTTAGTAGAAAGGTAGGGTTTTGAGCACTACATCTTGAGGTCCTCTGCTACTGGATGCTGTCACTCACTTTCGTGACTGAGTAAGAGGAAACAAGTTGCTTCACCTTTTTCTTATGTTTCCCTTATATTTTTTTCCTATTTATAACACATGTTTTTTTGGAAAATATATCATCTCATGATCTAACTGTGTGTTCTCTTTGAAGAAAGGCCTAGCACGATGTCCGCATATGATCGGTCCACCTCAATGGGTCCCAAAGCCTTAGAGGAGCATTATCGCCAACATGAATATTCATCACTCTCTGATTGGTGGTTCTTTGTAAATTCACAGTAATCAATCAGATGCTTAGAAAAATAAGTGTATATACCCATTGGAAATGATTATGAATAAGGAAGACGATTTTGTTGGTTTTGAACCCTAACTTGACTATATCAGCCCATGTTTCCCTAGAGAGTCTAAATTATGATTTAGATGTTAATTAAGAAAAGATTAATTCAAATCACGACAATTTTAGGACATTAGGACTTCTACAAACCTCAGGAGTGCTAAAAGAACTTCTTATCTTATTGGTAAGTGGATCATGCACTCTAAGTATCAAGTATGGGTCAAGGGTTGTTTATTCACTTATGGTTATGAAAATTAGTTATGATCATATTACATATATAGTCCCAATCAATAATTGCAAGATAAGTCTTATAATTATGAATTTTTAGTATAATGTTTTTATTTAAGATCATATTGATAATGTGCACATCTTTGTTAAGTTGGATCTAATGTTTCAAGTTGTTATGCTAAATATTAATGTCAAGTAAAAGATAGTTGATTTATGCTTGTTAGTCCCAATTTATGTGTATTTGTAGCACAGATCAAGCTCTTGAGAGCAATGTTATTCATCAAGATCATGAGAGAAATGTTACAGATTCAAGCTCTTGAGAGCAATTCTATTTACCAAGATCATGAGAGAAATGTTATTTATCAAGCTCATGAGAGAAAAGTTATGGAAGAAATAAAATATAGTGAATCCAAGATATAATTTCAATGATTAAGATAAATATCGATTAAGATAAATGATATGAAAATAACTCAATGTTTAAAATGTTTAATTCAAATTTTCTTAAAAGTACAATTTATTTTTAGTTCATACAATATTATGCAGTTCCACTTACTCTAACATATTTTCCTTTTTGCTTTATATGACTGGGGACACGATGTTCGTAGGAGAGAAGGATAAAAAAATCATAGGCAAGAAGATAATACCTCAAGAAGAAAGTTAGGAGTCTAAACCTGGTGGGGCCAACTATAATAGCATATTAGTTTAGATTTACTTTCAAGTTAAGAAATCCATGTATTAGGTTAAAGTACAACCTTTATTTTTAAGGACCTTGAGAATGATAATTGCTATTTTTCGTGTGTTGGTTGAATGAACTTTATTTTTATACAATGATTATCATTTTTGTGACATCCCAATGAGATTTATACTTCTACTTAGTATTGCGCATGTTTTAGAAAATTTTAGTGTTACAGTTTTCCACTTCACCCAGGGAGGAGTCCAATGCATCTTATCTCTACTAATAACTCTCAACCCTAAAAAAGAGGGCACACTGATCTGGACTCTTATAACATTTGGGAGGTTCTCGCTTGCCTCAGCTAAAGATGTTCTACAAGTCTCCCGTCACACACCACTATTTGAAGGACACCTGTGGATTTTTCCCCTCTAGTCTCCTTTGAAGTGGTGGTGCACACGTGTAACTCTCCCCCAAAGCTTTGACAACAGATGAATGAGTAGCACCCTGCATGATCCCCATTGCCTCAAATTGTGAATGTTGTGTAGACGAGACTCTACAAGACATGTGTCACATCTTCATATAGGTAATACAATGCAGCCTTTTTGGACATGGTTGGAGGAGGTCATGTAGATTCCTCTCCTCCATAATAGCCATTCAACAATAGGGGCCTTGAAGAGATGATGGGGAAATATTGTTCACTACTTTGTCTTTGGTTTCATGAGGGGAAATCTTCCTCAGATTGTATAATAGAATCTATAGAATATGAGATGTGGAAGCATGTTCACACCCTCCTACAATGATTTGGAGGAAAGATATTTGCATTCTTGACTTAATCCCCATGTAGGATTTGATGGATGAACTTGGTGGATCATAGTCCACCTAAAGGGCTTGTTGGAGGGTGTTGGTTTTGCTTTCAAGATTTACTTCATGGGCCTAAAGTTTGGTGTGCTAGCATAAGCCATCACTAGGAGAGTGAAGGTAAATTTTGAAGGGTAGAACATGGAATCTTGAACATGATAGATTCACTATTATGTCCATAGGAGGTATTACTAGGGATGTTGAAGGAGTAATCATCTAGGACTTTTCTACCTCTAGGATTAATTCATATTTTTATGAGGTCGTATGCAAAAGTTAAGAATTTTGTAACCTAGACCAATCAGAATTCAAGAAAACCTTAGTGTGACACCGATTTAAATCAAAACAATCTTGATGTAAATGAAATGCAAAATGACAAAAAGTCTTTAGGCATCTATGACACGTGAGTCAAAATGATGATGAAAAAATGGTCATTTAGACCTAACTATGGATTATGTGTAGAAACAAATCAGGAGTTAAATTCCCAAAATGTCCCTTGCGATATTGATTAGTTGATTGAACGTGCATGGGCTCCAAGATCATTTCATGACTAGACTTATCCATAGCAAGATGGGGGGGTGAATAACTCGTAGGAGCTTCTTGACATCGATCTCGGGTTGTAGATTCAAGCTAATCCAATAAACCAAAGTTCCATAGGGCTCCCCACACCCTGGAGAAGGCATTGACCCAAGCCACAAGCTATTGCATGGCTTGGAGCTCTAGTTGCTATGGCACAACCATAGGCACCAGGCACAACCATAATCACTGAATCCAAGGACAAAAGTGAGGCAAACAAGGATGAAAGCTATCATCTCTCAAGGTCAAACTGAGGTCAAGAAAACATTCACATGAAGGAAATGATCACAGTGTCCCTGGCTCATCAAAGATAACTCATAATACAAATGGATATTCGAAGAATAAGAAACGATAAAAATAAGGTAGCAACATGCCAACAAAGATTAGGAAACCAATTGCGGAGGCAAGGCAAGGTCAAGGCATCCGTTTCTATGATCAGAAGGGCTTTGAGAAGCCATGGTGGATAGTACCGATGAGGATCATGTTGGATCTAGGGCTCTAGAGAGGGGTGAATAGAGATTCAAAACTTGTACAAGAATAGTTAGACCTTCAAATTATATCAATTAAAACCAAATGCTAAAAGTGAATTTGTGGTCCTATCTAAACAAGCATAGCAAGGATGAGAGAGATTGAAACAAACACTTCGACAAGGTGTTTAGAGTGGTTCCAATATCCAAATTAGGAGACCATCAGCCCACTACCTAGAGAGGTCAACCTCTAGGAATTTGCAACCCATGTATACTTATATTCCAGTATAGACATACAAAAAGACCACCTTACATCCAAGGGATTACCTATCCAAGAGCTATTTTGCTACCTCACAATAGGTCTTACCCACTCTTGTACGCAACTCCATTCCTTCTCCTAGGACATCTCCTCCTTGCAATAAGTCTTCAACCTTGAGGATTTACCCACCAAGCTCCTTGGATCTTCTACCTTGTCCTTCTCCTTCACTTGGAGAAGATCTTCACACCTCTTCATCCTTGAAGAAGAACAACAACTCCTTCACTTAGAGATGATCACTTCAGCCTTTTCTCTTTGAGAAAGGGGATTGAGAAGATGGAAAGATGGAGAGCTTTACAAGGTAATAATGAGGTAGCTCTCTTACAACATGTCTAACTCACTCATAATCATGAAATGCTTTGTAAATGAGAAGAGAGAAAGGGGCTTAGAATACTCAAATACAACAAGGACCAATGATAACATGAATGAGCGACCTTGGAATGAACTCTAAGAGGCTCTATTTATAGTTTGGTGTGTTCCTTTAAGTATTAGATCACTTAAGAAAAAACAATAGGTATTTTACAACTTCAAATAAATCTATTTTCATTTGTAACAACTCTCCATTGGTTGGAATCACTTTGTCTACATTTTCTATACAGTGCATTTGGTCGAGTTTCAGTAAAGGTAACTCGATCGATCCACTATTCGACAAAGCCAATTTTCAAACTATAAGTCAAGTTTGTCCTGGGGTAACTTGACCAATCAGCTAAAATCAACTTTCGTCAGAAAGTTGTTCGGTCGAGTCCTGTGAGTGTACATCTCAACCAATCCATTCATTTCCAAAAATACATTGATTCAAACTCGATCGATTAAGTTGTTGTGACAAATTTTCCAAAATGATTTTTGAATGATCAAACGATGGAATTAAGTATCCCTGATTTTTGTCTCATCTTAGTTACAAGTCATGTCATCAATACAAATGATTAAGAAAAATATTCTAAGGTGGTTTGGGCTATTTTCCCAAATTGCATGTTTACATTGCTTTTGACTTGAACTTGGACAAGCTAGGGCTTGAGGAAATTACCCTTTTCATGTACCTAATGCCTAAAATCAATCTTAAACAAACATATTAGATGCATATGAATGGAATGGTTAATTCATTATCAAAATATGGACAATGTATAACTCTCAAGTCAATAGATCAATTTCATCCCTATAGGGTACGGTGACTAGGAGAAAAATTGGGTAAGGCAATGCTCGAAAAAGCAAGAGGAGTCACAGTGGATCGTTTTCAATGCATCGATTGCATAGAACGAGGCTGAGGATGCAGATGCCAGGTAGAGCTTGTCAGAGACCAAAATCAAGTAGGTGTGGAAGTTTGGGGGTACAAGAGATCCAATTGGCGATGGATCAGAAAAGCTTGGGTTTGGTGACTCTTTTGACACCCTAAAACCTGGGTGTGAATTGCTATGATGGAGGCGGCGACCACCATGTCGACCTATTTGAGCATTTATTAAATGATGGGAGAGAGATGATGAATGAGGGTTGCTTGAAATGGTAGAGTGAGGTAGATTCAACAGTGGATAAAACTCATGTAACTGAGTAGTGATGAGGGCGAGAGGAGGTGAACAAGGAAAGTGATACAACACTTAATTCATACCTGTCGGATGACTCCTAGGTCGTTCGATCGCAAATGACTTAATTCATACCTGTCGGATGGCATACATAAAAGGAAAGAAAATCAAAGTAACATGTGACAATCCTAAAGATCCAGACTTTGATCTTAATACATTACATTAAATGATTTTGCATTAAAATCTTATTCAAAACTCTATGTCAATGTGTTTAATTCATTTGGAGCATCAAACATGATCAAAACTTGACCAAATTTGGATCACATGTCCAGTAAGTGGTATGACCCTTATTATGCACGTAGATTTTCATTTTATCCATTGTATGTCCATTAATACATTAAAATGCATTGTATTGAATTATGTACATAAAAAATTAAAATAACGTGTAACATCTATTCATAATTATTCCCTTTGACTTCAAAATGAGCATCCTTCTCATGATTTAATTTACATTACTTTCATACTTTAATACTCTCTTAAAGGAGAGAGAAAAAAAAGGGGATCTAATTGTACATCAATTTGATTAAATTGAAATTCACAATGTACATGAGAAAGGGGAAAAGTATTTTGAGTCACATTTTCTTCTCACTTCATTAACCTCCATGAAATTTCATTTCATTATATTTTTGCATTAAGACCCTCAAATATAACCATTTCAAGAAAAACTACATTATAAGGCTTATGTTAGTCTAGAAAATTCGAGTTTTTACAATTCTACCACCTTAAATAATGTTTTTCCTCAAACATTTCTAGGGTATTACCCACATTAGGGTTGCTCTAACCTTTTCATTAACATTTCAAGGTTCATGTATGTTAAACATTTTGCATTGAATAATATGGCATATGGATTTCATAAAATATTTATGTGATCATGGATTAACTATAACTTTGGTCTTCTTTTCAACCTATACTTAGGGTTTATCAAACCAACTCATAATTATATTTAGGTCATCTAGCTCAACCTTGTCATGACTTTGTATAATTAGGGAAAGATAACTATCTAACCTTAGGTATTTAGGTGCCTACCACATTCCTAGATATGTGGTGATTATGAACATACCCAGAGATGTGGGATCCTATCATGCTACCTCTCAATAACCTACTAATACATGCGTCCCATACCACATGCACTAGTAAGAAAGGAGAAATGCATCAAAGGTCTACTGTTGATGACATCCCACTTCAATTCTCGATTGGTTGGCCATAAACTTTGAGAATGGAGAGGTTCTATCATTAGCTAGGTTTACGTTACTACTTGATATCTAAATTGGGTAAACATCTATCTTTGATATTTCTATCTTATCTAAGGTGAAAACGCTAGTCATTCTAGGTCATGGTATCAATAATCATAATTATGGTTTTATCATAGACTATAAGTAATTAACTGATCAAACAATGATAAGTATACATGATGTCTTCTTGAGAAATCACTCATAATTCATGAAATCATCTATGCTGCATAATAAAAAATAACAATCAATAAACCAAATTACCTATACCAAAAATGTGTGGCCTTCTTACTTAGAGTAGTTCACCTTAAGATCAAGTCGCTTCACTTGATTGAGTCATCTAATCACTGGTAATTTGATTAAAATCATAATATGTGCATTATTTCATAGTCATTAAACCCTAATCTTGGTCTTTGATTTTTTGAAGATATTGAATGTGTAAAAAAGCAATAAGAAAAAGGCTAGACTGAAAAAGGATCAAAAGATCTTTCTAAAAATATTTTTTCATATTTTTGTGTGGTCGTATGAAAAAGTTATGAATTTTGCAACCCGGACCGGTCAAAATTCAAGAAAACCTTAGTGTGAAATCAATTTAAATAAAAAAATCTTGATGTAAATGAAATGCAAAATGACAGAAATAGTTCAAGTGACCATGACATCTGAATCAAAATGATGGTCATTTAGACCTAACTATGATTCAGAGGAAAAAAATCAGAAGTTGAGTTCCTAAAATGGCCCTTGCAATATTGATTAGCTGATTGAACGACCATGTGCTCCAAGGTCATTTCATGACCGGGCTTCTTCTCCATCGCAAGTTGGGGGTCAAACCACTTGCAAGAGCTTCTTGATGTAAATATCAGGTCGTGGATTCAAGCTATTCTAGAAAACTAAAAGTTCTAGTCGGTTTCCCACACCTTGGCAAAGGCATCGAGCCAAGACACGAGCTCTAGCATGGCGTGGAGCTCCAGTTGCCATTCCACAACCATAGGCACCAGGAACAACCATAGTTGCTGGAGCCAAGGAAAATTTCATCTCTCAAGGTCAACTAAGGGTCAAGAAAATATTCACATGAAGTAAAGGATCATAGTGTTCCCGAATCTTTGGAGAAAACTCAGAATACATATGGGGAGTCGAAGAAGAAGAAACCATAAAAACTAGGTAGCAACATGTGAACAGAGATCAGGAAACTAATTACAGAGGAAAGGCGAGGTCAAGGCATATGTTTCCATGGTTGAAAGGGGTCTGAGAAGCCATGGTGGATAGAGACAATGAGGATCAATATTAGCCCTATAAGGTATGGTGAGTGCGAGAAAAATAGAGCAAGCTAATGCTCAGAAAAACACAAGGGGTCACCGTGGATCATTTTCGATGCATCAATTGCATAGAACGAGGCTGAAGATGTGATGGAAAGGTAGAACTTGTCAGAGACCAAAAGTGAGTAGCTCTAGAAGTTTGGGGGTACAAGAGACCCAATTGGTGATGGAGGAGAAAAGCTTGGCATTCAGTTACTCTTTTGGCACCCTAACACCTAGGTGTGCATTGCTATGATGGTGGCAGTGACCTCCCTACCGAGAGCCCTAATTGGACATTTCTTAAATAGTGGGAGATAGATGAAGAGGTCTCGTTAGAAATGACAGAGTGAGGTGGATTCAACGGTGTAAAAATCTCATGAAACCAAGAAGTAATGAGGGAGAGAGGAGGCGAGCAAGGAAAGCAATACAACACTGCTTAGACTCGTGAGAAAAGAGAGGTACTTGACGTCTCCTTGGTCATTTGATTGTGGATGACTCAAATTGCATCCATCAGATGATATGTGTCAAAGGAAAGAAAATCATAGTAACACATGACAATCTTGATAATTAAGAATTTGGTCATAATACATTACATTAAATGATTTTGTATTAAAATCTTATTCAAAACTATATGCAAACTTGTTGAATTCATTTGGATGGTCAAACATGGTCAAAACGTGACCAAATTTGGAACACATGTCCAATAAGTGGTCTAGACCCTTCTTATACACTTAGATTTTCATTTAGTCCATTTTATGTCCATTAAAACATCTAAATTCATTGTATTAAATTATGCACATATAAATTAAAAAAATGTGTAACATATTTTCATAATTGTTTCCTTTGACTTAAAAATAAGTATTCTTCTCATGATTTAATTTATATTCCTTTCATACCTTAATACTATCTTGGAGGAGAGAGAAATAAAAGGTGTTCGAATGGTACATCGATTTGATTTAATTGAAATACATAATGCACATGAGAAAGGGGAAAAGTATTTTGAGTCACATTTAATTCTTCTCACTTCATTAACCTCCATGAAATTTCATTCATGATCTTTTTGCATTAAGACCCTCAACTATACTCATTTAAGGAAAAACCACATTATAAGGAGTAAGTTTGTATAGAAAATTTGGGATGTTAAATATATCCCAAGCTTAAATCTAAAATCTAATTTGACTTTAGAATTCCTCATAGTTGTTCTAGTTAACATGCCAAGTTTCATTGAAATTGAATGACCTTAGTTATGTCAATTAATGTTAGGGATAAAAGAGAAACAATTATGTATATATTAACTTTTTCATGTAATAAATACACCTAAACCTGATTTACCTAAGTTGAAAGAAATATATCTGTTGGGCGTGTCACATGCTACTTCTTATTTGGCTAGGATACTTTGGAGCTGTCTGATGACGATCAAATGAGGAAGACTTAATATCCTTCCCGCACATAGTGAGCACGACCGGTGGATGATGGCTCCTCCTTTTTTGAAAATTTTTCTCTCCTTCTTTGCCCTAGAACTTGGATTTTTCTTGCCACCATCAAGCTCATGAAGTCACTTCGAGTCAAAGAGCCCAATACCAAGCCCTACCTTCCTTTCTAAAGGGAACACCCAAAATACCCTCTATTGTCAACTGACATAGGGTGTCCCCCACTACTATGCTTCATCACACCTATGCCCATGGATCATCAGAGAACTGAAAAAATCCTTGAAATTCTTCTCCATTACCAATTGATGTTGGGGTCATCGATGGAGCTGCCTCAAATTTGACATTTTTCGGTGAAGTCTACAAGCTCAAGCTAGTATCTCTAACCCCCAACATTGAACTAACAACCAGATAAGCTTCATTGAAGCCATGTCTTTCTTTTCATATTGCTTTAGTCCAATTTGTTCTGTTCAAACCTGGTTCTTGAACTCCAACCATCTTTCCATAGATAATGGTCGTTATCAGACCACTCTTTGTGTTCTTACTATAGATTCAATTCCAGGATATATGTTAAGTGTAGATAATTTTTTTTCTTCGATATCATTTCATCAAACTTTAGTTTTAATCCTCTAGTTTTATAAGGTCATTGTAATGGGTAATAAGGAGGTCTTTGGTTGGGTTGATGTAGCGGTTCCTTCCCTAAATTTGTTGGGATGTAGCGAAGTTACAAATCAAGTAACTTTCAACGTTTGTTCATTGATTATCCTTCATATCCCTTGGGCCCTCCTACCATATTACAAGGTGGAGATGGTGTTTCCAGGTGCCCCAAAGTCTCTTCAACAACATGTGGGATCACATGAACATGGTGAGGCCAATGGATATTCCCTTCATCTCTCCTTGTCACCCTACTTTCTAGTTTGATCAGGTAATCAAAGGCCTAGTGTGCCTTATGATGCCATGACCAGAGCAAGAAGATTCCAGGTGTGAGAATGACTCAAATATGACCTTTTTCATGTATGTGATGTGTCACACTATAGTGGGAATTTTAAGTGTTTCATGATTTTTATTTGGATACGGTCCCACTGATAAATTTCAATGAATGTCTGACTTTGTCCCCGTCACACCCAAGGTCAATAAATAATTATAAGGACACATCAATCTTTTACCCAAGGTTATTGATTTGTTTCACTTCTAAAAATAGTCAATATGTACCCATCCTTTAACAAATCATAGTAATTTCTATATCACTCACATGAGAATGACCTATATATAAGTTGATCTATTTTTTGGGATCTACCTAATGTACATTATTCAACACCTAATTATAATGGATATTCATGAGATTACAGACTTAGGGTACTTAGGGTTTATTGGATCATACTCAAGGAAAGTTGGATGTTTCATGTTGATTAAGGGATTAAAGACCAGTCAATCACCTAATGGAGATTTTTCTACTATTATAGGGAAGTGATCCATGTCCATGAATATTAACTATTAGTCATTTTTAGCACATTTACATGTTTCCTAATATTAATAAGATGTACATCATTTACATGCATAATGCTTTCAAGTAAAGTAATGCTTATAACAATACTCATCAATGACTAAGATTCATGATTAAATGTATAGTATAATATGCTATTTTGATTCATGATAAGATAAGAATTAATAGCATGTTATAAGATTATTGATTTTAACCTAGGCCCGTAGTGCTGATGAACTTAGGAGACATGACCCATTCCCTTAATGCAACCCATGAGGCCTGAGAACCATAGTGCAAGCTGATACAAGAGAGAAGACCCATGCCCTTACTACAGGTCAAGAGGCCTAGGCGCTAGATAGAAGGTTGACTTGAAGAATATGACCCAAGAACCAGAGTGCATGTAATGAGACCCAAGTACTAGAGTACATGTTTCACACATAAGTTACATACAAAGATACAAACTAAGAATAAAGAAAGATCATATGTTTAGGTTCAAGTTTTCTTCAGATTTTTATTTTCATTGTTCATGCATGATGTTTAAGTATATTATAGAGTGTTTTCTTATTGTAGTATTTCACATATTTAGAACAATCATGCCACTTACTTATAATCCCACCAACTACAAGGATGGAGATGAGATGTCCATAGGCGAGGAGTAGGAGGAGATATAGATCCAAAGACTTCAATAAAATGACACAATGCCATGGTGGGGTGACATTATCCATAGAAGTTTCATTTTATACATAAGACTAGTTTATTTGTGTTTAATTTTTTATACCATGTCATTACTTTGTGTTGCGTTTCCTATTAAAGTAAAATTTTGAGAATGAGAATGTTTTAGTTATTTCTAATGCATGATGCTCAATGTATGGGACACCCAATAAATTGATGATTCAACTCATTTGACTATGTGAAAGTGTGGGGTGTTACAGTTGAAATCTAGTTGATAAGTAAACTTAGATGATGACTTTGTGCTCACTACTCCCTACCAATAAGTTTTAAACTTTCCCAAATGAACATTGTGTCTTCCATCAAATAGATGTATTGGCGATGTTCTCCTTCCCTAAAACTCATCACACTTCATGAAATATGGTGATATCTATAATAGACAGACAATTATCGACTTATTTTTCTTCCATATCAATGTGGATTTTGAACCTTTCCACATGTGCATATGACTAGTAGATGTAATTATGAACCTTCCATAGTGAAATCATTATTTATCGTATAGCCATAAAGATTTGAATAGCATGCACTCATTGTTGATTAGGTTAAATAAGTTGGTCACTCTTCTTCAGTTGATAGCTATCTTCAATCCATACTTTTGGTAACTACAACATATTGGGATGAAGAAAATTATGACAAAAAACAAATGGCCTCAAGTTTTCCAGCATATGTAGGGACAATCCTGAATAAAATGTACATTTGTTTGTTCCATTAGTAAGAACATTGGTCATATAGGGTCAGTTGATATTGCTTGCAACAATTTTACATTGCTCATCATCTTCTCTTATACTAGACGGCATGTGTTCTACAATACTTATCCCTTGAAAAAAACTTTTAGCTATCCAAGTTTGACATTTTTATTTGTTTTCATAAGTGAGAGTATGATAAATTAAAGAAAAATGTTCCCCTCTGTGTCATCAAGTAGAATTGGACGTTGTTCCTTAATTGCATCTCAAGTGCAAAACTTGCCAATATCTTCGTAGTCAATCAATTGGACAACTACTCCAAAATTAGTTTTGCATGGAAATTGTAGTTGTCAAAAATCATAGAATACTCAAACTTGGATTCTAGTTTCAAATTTAATGCTCTATTAATTATCTATAGGAGATACACCTTGTAGGAGGCATCCATCCTTCCAAACTAGTACAATTGTAGTTCAAAATAAACTCTACTGATTTCACTTCATTGAGAAGGTTTGTTTTACTAGTTGCTTCACAAATTCTCAAAATATTTTCTTGGGAACCATGATCCTCACCAGGGTATTCTTATTTCATAAGGATAATACATTGCACTTTCTTTCATACATAGTGTCCTGACTAGGTTTCTTTAGTTGGGTCCTTTTGTCATGAAACTATTTATTACCCAAAATCTTACTCCAAATGACTACAAAATCAATGGCTAAAGCACCCAAGAGTACACATGCAAAAGCATGAACGTTTAGAACTCATGAACAAGTAATAAGGTAAAACCATCAAGGTAATATCAACATTCAAAAATATACATTGATCAACTTTTTTAATTACATAATTTTAGTTACACATTTGAGAGTATATTTATACAAGTTTGATCATGTACACTAGCTAGCATCTTCTAATAGGTAAAACTTGAAAACTTGCTCACCAGACAAATACTCCCAAGCTATCTTTGAACAAATAAATATGAGAAACAAGTAGGTCAACACACATGGTGTTGAGTGCAAGATAGAAAGGTACATATGTCTAATATTTTTGCAACTTTGAAAAGTTTTATCGAAGTAAATAAACAACAAGTTGAAGAGTTAAATAATTAGCAAAATGCAAACCCATATTTTAGACATTTTACTCCATTATACCAACAATATCATGTGTTATAAGGCATTTGACCAACTTCCCATTGCAAGGGGTCCATTAGGGTGCTTCAGGCTCAATGTCATTAGCTAACCCCATTTATCAACATCGTACGGCCTAGATTGACAACAAAAAGGGGATCCAACCTTGTGTCTTAACCTAATAATACATGCATGTGTGCATGGTTTGTACAATGGAGTTCTATATTATGTGTTCAAGTTATAAAATAAATGAGACAAAACATGGATACAATACCACAATACTATATGTTAATATTTGAGTAAGTAAATAAGAGTACGTACATATCATGGTTTAAGCACAAAGAACTATGATCATATAATTACTAAAACCCATATCTGAAACCTAATAGGTAGAGTATGGCTCAGGGACGCGGAGGGTGTGGGCGAGGTCGGGGGCAATTCTCTAGTGGCCGAGGGGAGAAGATCAATGTTGCTGAAGAGCCATCTTTGACAACTCCTCCAAGTTGTTCACCTACGGAAACTGGGGATGGAGGCAAGCAAATCAATGATGGCCACTCTGGATCGCACACTCAACCCATAGGAAAGGAGGCGGCGGAAGCATCCTCCTCCTCCTCCATGCCACTCCACCCTGTCAACGGAGCAGCCACCGCCTCATGGATGGCCGACTGACTAATCACCAGTAGACAAGACCGGGAGGTTGATGGGGTTGCTACCATCGAGTATGTCGAGCTAGTCCTTAGAGATGGGGTGAAATGCACCTCTATCTCTAGCCTGGATTGTCCTGTGCCGGATTGGGGCGTTTATGTTTCAATTCATTTCATTGGAAGGAAACCCTACCGTGAGCATCTAGCTAGTTGGATCAGAAGGACGTGGAGCCCTAGTGGCGCAATCGATGTCTTCGTTGAAGAGAGGGAGGCCTTCATTCTCAAGATTCCATCCAAAATAGAGAGAGATTGTGTGCTGGATCAGGTGTCGTGGTTCATGGATGGGTCACTGGTTATTGCCCATTCGTGGAAGCCTAGAATTTCTCTTCCCCTCTGTCTTTCTCTCAGGTTCCGATATGGATTAGAATCGAGAACGTCAGCATTCCTTGGACTCGCAGCAGCATCACAAGAGTTGCGAGCACGATAGGGAGGCCACTCGACATCGATGAAAACTCGATGACCACCGGTTGCTTGGGTGCTGCAATAGCCTATGTCAAAATTTGCAATGGCTTCGCCCTGCCTAGGTCGACAAAGGTTGAAGTGGATTCAACCGTCAAACAGCTGAAGGTTGAGATAGTTTTGAAGCCAATATCCTGTCTAAGATGTAAGCTGTCCGGGAATAGAGCTTCCTCCTACCCGTCAAAATCAAGGAAACTGATTTTAGACAATGATTTTCGGGTAAGGCACGAGAAGCAGAGAGGTGTTTTCATAAATGCCTCTAAAGACAAAGTGACTCAAGATGCTAAAGAGCAAGGGGGCTCGTTGGTGATTCTTGTAGGCAATGCTGATGAAGATGAGGGCTTGAAGAACTTCATCATTCAGTAGGTTCAAGAAGTAGTCCTCACTAGTTGTGCTTCGACTCATGATCATCAACCCAAAGTTCCTGTCAGTGGGATTATGGAACCGAAGATATTTCGATCATCCCCAATATGCAATCCGGATAGCGTTAATCTAGATTGGGAATTAGAACTTGCTCGCAGTTGCTCTGATTCGTGGAAGGTTAACAAAATCTAGGAAAGTAGTGGTTGTTCGGCTGACTACCAAATGAGCAAGGAACAACTCTTCAATGATGATGATGGTTCTATGGATGACTCCTATTCAGAGATTGATTCTGACCGCTTGGTTGTTGAATCCCTAGAGCTTGAGGCATCTTGGGACAACAGGAAAAAGAAGTCAACAAAGATGAAGAGGGACGGGGGTTGAGGTGTTTCTTTTATCCCTGTCCTGGTCTTGTGCTACTGCTGGTCTTGAGCTGGAGTTAAGGAGTTATCAGTTGATATTTTGGAGTTGGGGTCTGAGATTCATATTGCTCTCAGGTTGCTGATCAGTCTTCATAATTTCAGGAAATGAGCTCATTGTTAGTGAGCGAGTAGTCAGTTATCTGGGCCCTGTGATTTGATGAGACCAGCTCTTTGGTTCTTCTTGTTGATTGCTTAGTCTGCTGGAGATCATAATCTGGTTTCTGGTTAAGTAAAAGAGGTGATCAGTTGGGCCTAGGACTTTGGTTTATCTGGTTCAGATTGTCTTTTTCTGGTTGGTTATTCCACATTCTTTCAGATGTTGATTTTAATGCTAGTGTGTGAATGATTATCTAGCCGAGTTAATTTGTGCTAAAGGACCAATGTATTGTAGGATTTCTTGGTTGATTCTTTTGATCGCCAGAAATGGTGCCTAGATGATAGTAGTAGGGCTTTCTACCATGTTGCTCATGGGTTTTCCTGGATACCGAACTGATGACTCTGGCTACTCATGCCGCCATACTTTCAGAGGAAGGATCTATTGCCTATGTCGGTATGAGTTGTATTGTGGGTCTACGTTATATCTCTAGCCACCTCTGAGTTTGTATTGTGGGTCTGTCCCCTTCTGTTGTTTAGGTAGTTAGTTACTATGTTTTAGTAGCTTAGTTCAGATAGTCTATCATAGTTGTTGGATGTTTTATCCAGGTTTGTAATGGGGGCACAATCTTTTATACCCAAAGTTTTGGGAACCTAAATTTTAGTAACACAATTTTTTACCAACAAAAAAAAACCCATATCTGATTCTAGGATTCTTAAGTTAACTTATCCTTCATTATATAGATCACAAGAAACAACCGATTAAGAATAAGATTACATATATTTACTAGATTCTAATCTTTAACCCAAGATAGCCCCAGTTTTAGGGTTTTGGCCGAGATAGGTTCTGAGTTGTCCATTAATACATTTGGTGATCTTTTATTTATTTAGAGTTCGTCTTTAAGGTGTGGTTCAAGTTTCATTTCGCATTACAATTTATTTCATTTTGCATGATTATTTCAAGGTTTAATTCATTTGCATTTAGGGTCAAAAAACTCAGAATAGAGCAACCAAGCTCATGATTCATAATGCCAAGAGGTCCAAACATCAAATATGACTTTAATAATAAATATAATAACTATATTAAGTATATACAAAGATAAATAGGTGTCATATAAGTCTAGGATTCACAAGATGCAATGTATTCAACATCTCAACATGCATTCAATCCTCATCATAGATTATATATGACATCAACATGGTACATAGGTGGAATCCTCATGAAAGGGGCCACAAGTATTAGAGTGAACTCTTATTTGAGAGGGGGGGAGCATAATATTAAGATTCAAGCTAAGATTAGGGTACAAGCAAGGCAAGTATGTCATAAATGTCACATAAGAGGTCAATATGGGTGAAGTAGGGTCACATGTATCATCATAAAATAAAAGAGGAAGATCATGTATATTAGTATCTAAAGAAATCATAAGCCTACTTATTTCAATAATACAAATGGTTTTGGTGTATAAGAAGACCAATATATCACATTTGATTTAAGTATCATCATGTATCTCCAAAAGGTGTCGTGTTCATTTATACTTAATGTCATATGAAAAAACTATAGAAATATGGGACTAGGGGATGATCCTTGTATCATGTGGGGGTATTGGTTACTTATGTCAAGATTGATTGAGAATATTGTGTCATTTGAAATCAAGATTACTATTTTAGGTCATAGTCCATCATTAACATCCAAACTAAGTCAAATATGTGAAATTAGTGTCATTCACGAGCAATACAAGTGTATATGACCTTCATTTAGTTCAAAAATAGTTATAAGATATTAATTTGATGTTGTTGTGTGGAGAAATGAGCCAAAAAAAGTCTCACCAATAGTCTATATAGTCTTCAGGATGAAAACTCAATGATGGCCATAGCTTGCACTGAGGTGGCCTAGGGCAACAAGGCCCAAAACCCATGAGTGGTGGTGCCACCATGGAGAAGATGAAGAAGATGAGGGAGGAAAGGGGTGTTTTTGGGCAATATTAGGTTCCAAAACAATGGAAAACAAAGGGGAAGGAAGCATAGAAGTGGATGGAGGTTTTAATTTGGTAAAAGGTGTGAGATAGGGGTGGTTGTCATGGAAGTGAGTGCCTGTTGTGGTAAGTCATCAAACCTAAATATGGAGGTCCGATATAACCCAAGAACCATTGAATTAGGGGAGGGGATTGCAGACTCGACCCAAGGGTTGAGGTGAATTGGACTAACCTGAGAGGGGGAGGAAACACACCCTAGTTGGAGTGTGTCCCAAATTAGGATATTGCAACAACTTTTGGTTTACATCTCCAGTTCAACCAAATTTTTCACTGTTGGTTTTGTAATAAAATGCTCTACTAGTTGATGCACTTTATAGATCAAGAGGTGCACATTTATGGGGTTCAAGTTTACTTGTAAGATGGTGAAATAATAAAGCATGGAAATTGGTTCAATAATGCAAAACCAGTGTCACATATTGGAAATTAAACATTGATGTGACCAAATTGGAGTCACAATATTCTAACTATATAATTGATCTCCAATGAGTAAGATGAGTCATAGTTAGAGAGAGAAGATGCATTATGGTAGAGATAGAAAGTTAGGTTGTCACACCCTTCCCTCAAAGGAAAATATTGTATTTGAAATTCATCCAAGATGATAGTTGAAGGTCAAAGCTGATATCCATTATGTATGTGCAACCAAACCTAGGTGTAAAGGCATCCACCATCTTGGTGCACCCACTAGGTTGTGATCATTGGTTTATAATACATCAAGGGTGTACCCATACTGATTCATAGATGTTACTTAGTGTCTTTGATAACATTCCACCCTTTAAACATTAGGGTTCCACTTCCCTGATCCCTACAGAATTTGGGTTTTAGTTCATATATACATATAAGCTAGAAGTGTTATAAAAAATCATGTCATCAATAACTTAAATAAACATGACCATTTTCATGCCTAGTGATTAAGACAAACATTACCCTTATATTTCTACATCAAGTTAAAACATCATATATGGTCTATTTTTCCCAAATATTATTTTTATGATCATATTTATTAATTTTCATTTTGGGTTTGAAGTTAAACATTGATATTTTATTATTATTCAAGATAGGGTCTAAAAGGCATCATCATTTTAAGCTCACAATTTCAATCTTACATCTTTTCGTATATGGTATAATTTCACATTATGTCACACTTATACGAGTGGCTTATAGTACATATATCAAATTTATACTTAAGTGTTAACCTTTCATATATGGTGCATCATATGTGGAACATTAGTATTGATCAAAATTAAGGTTTCATAATTATCTCACTTGTAGTTAAAATATCTTTTCTAACTCGAGCCAAATAAGCTAAGACCCATCTATGTCGAGGCAAAACTTACTAACCACATACATCAACCCATACTAGACTTACCAACTTTCTAATAGCAAAGGCATCCACTATATTCCTTCACATGGAACTACTAACCTGGGTATGAGGCTCATCACAGAGATCACACATCATATACATCACCTTAGGGTTTCAGGACATATCCCTCACGTAGATGGAAAACATACATATATATCAAATGCCTCTTCCTTTAGGGTTAGATATTTTCATAGAAAATATAGGGTTTAACAATATCAAATGAACCATAAATTAGGTGACTCAACTCACACACTTACAAGTAGTACCATTAGGGACTCATCATCTTAGATTTCATCATTCATATATATCAAGATTTTAGATATTTTTGGAGGTTGGGGTACTTGGACCTTCTCCCATGTTGGGTTTACCCACATCAAAAGTTCACCCTTATCAAATATATTATGTTTGAGGTCCTTCTTTGTAAAGAGTTTGAGCCCCCCTAACCATAACTTGCTGCCCATATCTCAACATATACAAAACTAGGCACATGCAAGAATGACAACCCACTAAATATGTGTAGCACATCAAATAAGCCATATGCATCATACATGGTTCTATAATGGCTAGGATTGCATGGTTAAAACTCATCCTGATTCATCAAAACATAATTCAATCCTCCAACACCAACTTGAATAATCTTGAAACTGAGTCATAACATCAACAACAAGCTTAGATCATTTAGGCTACTCACTTATCTAACCTTTATCATGACTCTATACCACTCAATGGACTATAACTACCATCTAAACACTCTCATCCTGATTGATTTAGCATCCTGTAGGCTACATGCACACTCATTGTCTTTCTACGTGTGATATATTTTTCATATGTACGTACATACTAATACTTGAAATATATTTTATCTAATGTCCATTCAAACAAAACCAATACCAAAAGTTAGTTACCAAACTCATTAGGAAGTCTTACTCATAAAACCTAGAGAACTAGCAATTATGGAGCATATTTTTATAGCTGCCCCAAAGACATGTCATGAGACTGTCTACGGTGAAAATAACATCTCCCCTTTATACTAGTATTGAACCTACAAAACACACTATAGGACAAAATGATGAGAAAAGAAAGGTTCCATGGATTACACAACTCTACACCTAGTTCTAGAACATATAGGTTCTAACCTTGAGGCTAAGTCAACTTAGTGCATTAAGGACAACTTGTTATGTTTCTAGGGTTGAAATGAAAGATTGAGTTGATTTTTATTTCATGAGAGCAAACTTTTAGTGTATTTATGGTTCATGATTTGATACCATCTATCAAATAATAATTAATTACCAAAACCCTAACTCCAAACGATTAGAAAGTCAATGACAAAAGGACCCAAGCATTTGTTCCCAACATGATAATATCGAAGTGTGAATACATCAACATGAAAGCTTAGCATACATGTACAAAGTTTAGCATACAAGAACAAATAACAAGATGAAACGAGCAACATAATATCAAACTTCAACAAGATATATTGAACAACATCATTTATTACATAGTGTTGATTACACATTTGATAGTATACTTATACAAGTATGATCATGTACACTAGCTCGTATGTCACAATTAGTACAACCTAAACCCTTTCTCACAAATTAATAGCTCCCAAGCTATCTCTGAACCTAAAACATACAAGAAACAAGTGGGTCAACACACAATGTGTTGAGAACATGGCAAAAAGATACATCTATATAAGGTTTTCGTAACTTTGAACAAATTTACAGAAGTAAGCAAACAATGAGTAAAAGCGTTAATTACTTAGCAAATTGATACCCATCTTTTAGAAATTTTGCTCCATCATAATAACAACATCATGTAATATAATGCCTTTGACCAACTTTCCATCAGAAGGGGTACCGTGAGGGTACTCAAGGCTCAATGTTATTAGCTAAACTTGTTTATCAAACATTGTCCACCCTACCTTACGAATCAAGTAGGGTGCCTAGTCTTGTGTCCTTACATAAGAGTACATGTACGTGCATAATATTTGTATAATGGAGTTCCATATTATGTTTTCTAAGTTATAAAATCAACAAGACAAAGCATCAAGTACAATACTATAATACTACATGGAAATATTTGAGCAAGTAATCAAGCATATATGAATATCAAGGTTCAAGAAAGATAACTATAATAATATAATTTCTAAGTCCCATACCTAATTCTGAGTTATTTAACTTTTCTTGTATTTGATCGTATAGATCCTAAGCACACTTGATTAAGAAAAAGATTACATACATGTAATATATTTTCACCATTTATCCTTGATAGCTCCAATTTTAGACTTTTGGCCAAGATAAGTTCCAAGTTGGTTATTAGTACATTTGGTGATATTTTATTGATTTAGCATTCATCATGAGGGTATGATTGAAGTTTTGTCATTTCAAAGTTTCATTCATTTTATATGATTATTTCAAGGTTTATGACACTTACTTTCATTTTAGGGCCAAAAGACTCAGAATAGAGAAACCAAGGTGATGACTCACAATGCCAAGAGGTGTTGACATAAATGATAACTTAGATAAGAAAGATAAGGACGTAATAGGTACATACAAGGATACATGGATGTCACCTAAGTCTAGGATTTACAAGATACAACATTGTATTCAAAATCTCAACATACATTCAATTATGAACATAGATTATATAAGTCATCAACATAACACTTAGGTGGACATACACATCAAAGGGGTCACAAGGATTACAGTGAAATTTGATTTTAGAGTATAGAGAATAAGATTGATATCCACATCGTGATTAGCACACATCAAAGCAAGAAAGCCATAAATGTCACATAAGAGGTCGATATGTGTAGACTAGGGTCATAAATATCATCATAATACAAAAAAGTAAGATCATGGACATTAGTATCTCCAAAAGTCATGGGGATACTTATTGAAATCATATAAAGGGATTTAATGTATAAGAAGTCAAGTATTCCACGTATGATTTTAGTATTGTCATATATCATCAAATGGTGTCACATTCATGCATACTTAGTGTTATATGGAAAAACCATTGCAAAAGTGTATGAAGGTATGATCCTTGTATCATGCAGGGGTATTAGTTTCTATTTTCAAGGTTGTTTAATAATTTAGTGTCATTATGAAGCAACATCAGTATTTTAGGACAAAGTCCATCATTAATACCGAAACTAGTCACGTGTGCATAGTTAGAGTCATTCATGATCAATAGGCATGATATAGACCCTCATTTAGTTCGAAAACACTTCCAAGCTACTTATTTGAAGATTATGTGGTATATTAAGTAACAAAGACCCCATATTCATTATCAACATGCATTAGATTCATTTTATACAGTTAGGTTTAGCATCTTTTACATAAACATGGGAATAAGGCTTGGGACCAAACCCATTGTGAGATATGATTTTTGGAGAAGTTACATCAGAACTATAGGAGATTGACATTGCGTGCTATCATAGTTGTTTCTACAACGATGCTGGTAGTTGATCTTTCAACATATGACTGTGATCCTATCCACTTGGGAGGCACATTAGTCAGTGTGTCTAAGAAAGGTCATCCCGGTTGACCTTTAGTGATACTCGATCCAAGAAAGAGGGAGTGAGTCACATGTTGTGCCTGAGTTGTTGATTATTGGACCATTGTAGTCCCATCTTGACCAACAGATCATGAGCTTCAACACCAACATGTCCTTGGGATTGAGCCCCCACTGCTCCATAGTGATTTATCTTGCCAGTAGTGGTGGTGTGTAGAGTAACGGGCCGTGAAACGGCTCACATAAAGGCCTCCTATCATTATTTTGAGGCTACAAACTTGGTGGTGGCAATGTTTTGCGCCGAGGAGGCCCCGAGTGAGAAGGCCAAAACCCATGAGCAAAAGTAACATCATGGAGAAGAAAAAGAAAATGGTGGATGAAAGGGGTGATCTAAGGCATGATAGGGTAAGAAAACTAGGGTAAATAAAGGAGAATGATGAAATATTGTTGGTGGATGCTTTAATTTGGCAAAAGGGGCTATATAGGGATCATTGTTGTGGCATTGTCTGGGGGGGTGCAGCTAAGTTGCCATACCTGGGTATGGAGGTGGGAGACAAGTTAGGAGCCATTGGATCAAGTGTGGGGAATTCGTGGGACTCTATAGAAGGGTTGAGGTGGATCACACCAAACAAAGATGGGAAGAAAACATACCCTAGCTGGTACGTAACCCAAATTGGGCCCATTTAGGAGCAAAAATGAACTAATCAGTGAATAATTAGGGATTCTTTGAAGGCCATAACTTGTGATGTATAGCTCCAACACAAACAATTTTTGCACTGTTGAATTCATAATTGAATCATCTACAATGTGTTTGATATACTTTATATAGAAATAGGAGCACATTGATGGGGTTCATTATAATTTCAAGGTCATAATATATTAAGGCAAGAAACTTGGTTCAATTATGCAAAATAGTGTCACATGGTGGAGTTTAATCATGGAAGTCACCAAATTGGAGTATAACAATAATCAAGGTATGAAATTGATACCCAATGAGTAAGATGGGTCCGAATTAGAGTGAGAAGGTGCATAAAGGTAGATAGAGAAAGTTAGGTTGTCACATGTGCTCATTATAATAACCTTTTATTACACTTGAAAGTTAAGTTCCTCTATGCTATTTATATACATAATTCTATAACTATAATTCCATAACTCAATAAAATGTAGTGGTTAACCAAAAGGCCCCTTAACAATTACTAAATATACAATAAAAAGTGGTTTTTGGTTTGTTACTACTAGGAAGGCCCATTTCTATCAAGGCCCTAATGTTGAAATCAGAAACATTGAAAGATCATGGGTGGTTTGTAGTAAATGCACTTCTACTAAAGTCATTGATTTAATTGAGTGCACATATCCAATTTATATAAATGACCATCATAATATATATTTTTTCTATATTAACAGATGGTTGGTGGATTTACTTCTACTAGATATATAAGCATGTCAAACATTACTTATTGTGTACTCAATAAGATGATTGTATGTTCGATTGTTATGAAAATAATAATTATTCATCACCAAGAATGATGGGATAAAATGTTATTTGTAACATAAAGAAGTGGAAATGAGATGATGACGTGGATAGATACTGAGTAGAATACATTTTTAACCATAATGGTATCAAACAATCAATGATTATGATAACATGCATGCTACATCTAACATGTATATATGTGTTAAAAATAATGAGGAGATATATGAAATTGTATTTTCTATGAGATGCTTTTAGCCTCATATCTTCAATATCACCCTTATTAATGATTATACAATAAGAAAAACACAACCTTCATAATTAATGGGATGTCTATGGTGATAAACTATCCAAGATAAAACAAAATCCATAATCATAAAAAATAGGATCTACACACTTCAGCTATACATAAACCCCACAAATATATATTTGGTATATCATTTTTAGAGTTATCAAATGATATCATAACATAGGAAAAGTAGGACTTGGTGGAAATCATAGAGTACCTTTACACCTAAAATCATAAAATCAGACACAATCAATGCAAAAGGATCAATAACATGTCAAAAGATATGAAAACTTATAGGTTTCAAGAAGCATATTTTCTTGACCAAAAATTATATAAAGGCAAGATACAAAACAATGCCAAGACTTCAAATACTTTCATATTAACACAAAAAATATTTTAAGTGCAATGTCTATTATAACATACCACATAATCATAGACCTTTGATCAACTTATCAAAGGAAAGGTCCGTATGAACCACAATGCTTAAAAAAAGGGAGGAACATGTTTGAAGTTAGTGAGGGATATCAAGGCACAAATTCCAATATTTAAAAAAATTTCAATGTTTGTACCCTTGCTTGAACAAAATAATAAGTGCACCAATCCTTGTGCCTTTACCCCAACAATACAGGATAGTACAACAAAAGTTGAATAATGGACATATATGAATATGTTGGCATATTTGTTAACAGGATATTATCAAAATGAAAGTAGTAACCATAGGGGACATGTATCTCAAACAAGTATATAAAAACAAGAATATAGACTCATACATATATGATACAAGCATGAAAATTATAATCAAGGTCAATAAGAGGTAATGCATACCTTAGAACAAGCGATCTAGATTAACAAACTTCTTTTCATTTTTAGAAAGGAGTCCAGCAGATAGATTTAATTTTACAAGAAAGAATGATTGTATTTAAATCCATACCAAAATCTAGTCATATGACCATTCTCACGAGGGTTAGATGTTTCACCTAGTCTAAGTATCATGGATCATTTTTGACTTTGGGTGAAAATTGAAAACATGATCATGGATTTCAATAAAATCAAAAGATTAGAGAGTATTACAGGATTATTCATCAACCTATCTGCATTATGTCATATTTCATGTAAAATAGTCATTATGAGATCATAAGAGTGATCAAGTTCAATTGTGTGCTACAAGTAATCAAGGGTTATTTATTTTTCATCACAAAAGTAATTTGGATCATCATTAGTCAAGATTTATACAAGATTAGATATCAAGCCTAAAAAATTCCACATATACTGCATTTCATATTACATAGTCATAATTAGCGATCAAGAAAGATAATGTTAGATTTTTGGTTCACAAAATGTGATAAGTTACTAATATAGAGTTATAAGATAAATTTGAGTCATCATGAATTCAAGATTAGGCATAATAATTCGTTAAGTATTTCAAATATCCAGTGCATGCATTTTAATTATATCAATAGAAGTCTGAGTAGATCCTGGTATCGAAAGAATTTAATTCATTTCTTGAAATTTTATGATCAAAATGGTGTATCTAAAGTTTATTATTGAAAAGGGTTGACATTTTATCATTTTTTGTGATCTTCAGAATTATCTTGATTTTATAGCATCAACGACAATAATGACCATTTTTGGAAATAGGAGCATAGTAGATTTTGGGTCCATGGTGGACTTGATAGAAACTGATGGTTGAAATATTTTTCCTCCACTAAAAAGGTGTGTGAGAGATGGGAAAAACCATTGTCTCTTCTAGAAATTAGATTTAAATCAAAAGGTTTGGAGATTGTCTTCTCCATCAGCTACTAGCCTGCAAACTAGCAGCCCCCATGGTTGCACTAGGTTGGCCACACACTAGAGCAAAAGGAACATGGATGGTGACACTTCAAAGGAGCTCATGGATATGGCATGTGGCCTTGACTCATCCTTTCCTAATGAGGGAATTAGTTGTGCTTCCTCTCTTTGGGGAAACACAGGATGGAAACTCCCAAACCTAATGTGGCATTAGTGGCAGTGGTCCAAAGTAGGAAAAGGGAGGGGAACAAGTGGGGTTTGAGATCCCAAACTGAGGTAGAAAAATGAGAAAATAGAGAGGATACAGAGGCAAAATAGATTAGAGAAGAAAATATAGGTGTGGGTGTGTGGCGTGCAAGGCACACTTAACGTTGGCGTGGCTTGGACACAATGAACCATCCCCCTATGTGCATACAATATTAAGTGAAAGGGTAAATCATCATGGCCATTGGATCAAGGGACATATTTTTGGCTCTTGATCCAAGACTCTCACTATTTGGGAAGGGTATAAGTGAATTGTTGATGTGATAAATGGCTAGGAAAAGGAAGGAATGAAAATGGTTTTTGGGTAACTTGTAAAAGTCACATATCTCAAACCAAAAGTTTAATTGAGGTGAAAGTTATTACCATTGGTTTGAAAATTTTCTTCCCTTTTATATAAAAACTTTGAGATCAAGACTAACATGTTGCAGGGTCTAAAAATTAAAGTGCATTCAAAATTAGATCATATACATTCATTATACAAATTGGTTCATATTGATATTTCATCAAATAGAAACAAAATATTGAGAAACATATGTTATAAAATCATTCAATGGATGGAGGGAGACATCACTAAAGGAAATTGCAAATTTTATGAGTGAGAAAGCAGATATAAATAGGAGAGAGAAAAACCACTTTATCACATTCTCCCACCTTAAAAGGATTTTTTGCTAAATTTTTTAAATAATCCTCAAAAGGGATTGGTACATCATATTCTATATATTAACCATCTTGGTACTCAACATTTAGTACCATCAAAAAATCAACATCAAAATTATCCCAATATAAACTTCATTATCAAAAATACCTACATTAATGATACATAGGTCATAAATTGGGAAGTTCATCTTGCAGATAAAAATAATATAGTTTTTTTTATTCAAGAGTAAGATTTGACTTTCAATAACAACATTAGGGTTTAGTTCCATATCCATGAGAATATCATATTCTTATGTCATTTTTTGTATTGAAATAAATGGATAGTACCACAACTAGTCCAAATAAGACCTTATCCCTACTTCATTACTCAATATGCCAACATAATCATCATTGCAAGTTTCAATATTGGGGTAGGTAATTCATCAATTGAATACATCGAGGGTGATCTCCAGATTCAAATAGGGGAAACCAATAATCACAAGGCCATACTTAATAAAATCAATTTTAGGAGTAAAAAATGGACATCAAATATAGAGTCTTGCCTATTCCATAGGTGTTATAATTCTTCCATAAACAACAATCTAGAAACATTACATGATTTTAGTACCAAGTTTACTATCAAAGTATTCAAGGTGGATTAATGATTTGATCTATGTTCTTCTAGGAACATTGACCCTAGGTGTATAATGAACAATATCATGCTCATGATTATCATCAAAACACAATCCAAGATTTGAGTTTCAAATACATGCCAAGATTCAATGTAATTGTGTTCAAAATGATAAGAAATAATTTACCTTTCCAATCTCCAAATAATCTAAGAGACAAAATCCTAAATAAATGCATAATGGGGATGTGACATAGGTGATGGGATTCAAAAATCAAAGTACTACCTAATGTAGCCCATTTTCATTCAAGAATTTCATTAGCATGGGTGGACCCATATCATAGTGGTTTTAGTGAGCAAAAATTTGTAGTAGTGATTATCTATTTGAATTTCAAAAGTCATGAAATCAAAGATCAACTTGCATAATTATGCAACCATGATTTAGGATTCTGATATATAAAACGGTATGATCTCATTTCCTTTCTCTCATGGGTAACACAAGGGGAGTGTATTGGAAGTAGAGGTGTCAAACTAGGCTTTCCAATAGTCAAACCATCTTAGGATAGGATTGAGATATCATATCTCCCAAATTATTCAAAATTGAGTTTTTCTCAGAAGGAACACCCACTAGATTCTTAACACATGAAAGTCGAATGAACTTGAGATTCTATATTTTGTAAGTAACACAATGATTTCTAAGGTCAAAAGAAAATGGAATATGAACAACTGTGCTGCTCATATTTAAATTGATATGATTTATGGTCATGGATCATTCTACTACTAAGTTCCATAAATGTCTCTTTTCGATATTGTTTTAGTCACCTTTCTATAGCTCCCTTAATGTATGTGCCTGTAAGTTTATGAAGAAGCATGCTACTCCTCAAACATGCCCCATCCCAGGATTGTTCCTTTGTCGTTGGGAATTAATTGCTCATTTTTTGGTCCAAATTCCTAGTAAGGTGGCCAACCTAATTGAATTTATTGAAATAGAAGGGGGGGGGATTTGTTTGTGCAATTGTTGTGATTCCTCTCCTCTCTCTGGCAAACCCATGATCACCATTTGTAACTGACAACTGAGGTCATGTATAAGAACCTTAACAATTCTCCTTTTCCTCTATCCCTAAGGGAGCCGTATGAAGGAAGAAGCTCCACGTACGATTTTGAAGCTGAGACTTTCCAGTAATGGGGCCTAGGGACTGATATGATGATTGGTTTTGGTAGGGCGGCCGACCTACTATGGGAAATTATAGGTCTCTGGGTGTGAGATTTTTGTTCTTTGGACTCACTCGAATGTCAAAGGGAAAAATATCATTAAATAAGAACTAGGCGAGGAGGATTCCCTACTATGAGAGGGAGGCCTCATGAGCCATGCTTTTTGAGACGAATAAGAGGTATTATAATCAATAGAGACTTCCTGTTGTAAAATAAATCATTTCATCGCGATTGAAGTGTTAAATGAGATTTGCACATCAAAGAATGAAGTGTGATCCATAATGACAAGGGAAACATTACTTAGTAATGTTTGAGGTTGACCAAGATATGTGTGTGTAACATAAGTTTAAGCAATAAGGACCTCTTAACTATGAGATATAAAGCATGAGTTCCACTTACCATGATGTACCTCAAACATAGGAAGCATATATACTAGATTTGGCAAAAAGATATGTCATGATATGATAAATGCATATGAGTGCATGATAAAGGTTAAGTTCATTTACCATAGTTGAGTTTTGAGTCAAGATCAGATCATGGATCCATTACAATTACTTTAGTCAAATTTTATGAATTCTTTCAAATTTTAGTTTCCCCATACATAGGCTTCCCACAAATGAGATATCATACGATGAATTGAGAAAAGATGTTAATACTATCTAGACATTAACTAATGGGTGTCTGGGGTTAATCCTTACAGAATTCATAAGCTAAGATGGTAGAAGACTCGCTAGGTTTTTTTTGGGAAAAGATCCTCAATCTAGTCTTAGATTTAGTTTGTCTAGGTAAGTGATATAAGACACCATAACTACATTGATAGGAGGTAAGCTAGCCCCCATACATTTTGCACCAATCCTAGACAATACAATTATGGAATTAGGTTTTCCTTTAGTTCATATGAGATGTTTTAATTGTATCTTAAACATACATACATGTCATGCGTTAGAATCTGATACCATCTATTATAAAACCATTTATTACCCAAATCCTTACTCCTCATGACCATACAGTTAGTGGTACAGGACACGAGTGTCCATCCCTTGAACGGCTCAAACCACACAACATATATATGAGTAAAATAATAGCATATCATTCTTAAAGCGTGAACCATAATTTTTACACCATAGTCCTTATCAAACAAAAAGGGAGATACATATCAGAAGAAAATTAATAATACATTAAGATATAAGATTTACACCCTTAAATCATACATGACCCATGGACTTACATCTGGTGTTGCATTTTTAGCGTTCATAGAAGATATCATAACATAGTGAAAGCACAATCTTCATGGAAATCATAGAGTACATACAATTCCTAAAATTATAAAATCGAACATAATCAATGCAAACACATTATTATGATAAATAAAGTTATGAAAACTTGCATGTTTATAGAAATATATTTTCTTGGATAAAACTTATATTGTGGCAAGAGAAAAAATAAATCAATGACTTCAATGACTTTTTTATTTACACAAAGCATATTTTATGGTGCATTTGCGTTATACCACACAAAATCATCATAGGACTTAATAAAACTTCCTATAGGAAGGGTCTGTGAGGGATCACAAGGCTAAAGGCCAAGGGTTATCCCTATATCAAGTTAATTAGGTATTTCAAGAAAAAATCCCAATCGTTAACCTTGTTTCAAGGGTTGTGCTCTTTCTTGAGAACAAAAACTAGTTTCCATAATCCGCATGCCCTTACCCAGAGAATATATGCAAGTACAACACGGGTTGTATAATGGACATATATGATTATGGTTGTAGTTTTTCCAACATAGTATTATCATATGGAGATAGTAATAATAGGGGACATGTATCTCAAACAAGTATATATATCCAAGAATAAGGATTCATACACATGAAATACAAGCATCAATATCATAATCAAGGTATAGCATACCTTGGAATAGGGGAACAAGATTAAGAAACTTGCCTAGATCATTGGAAAGAGTACAATAAAGAGATCTTGACATTATGAACAAGCATGACTTAATAAAATTAGTAGAAAGACCTAGTCATGTCACCATTCTCATGAGGAATGGATGTTTCACCCAGTTTAAAATATCACTTCTTTTAATTATTGATTTCAACATTTCAACAACAATTCAAGTTCAATATCATGACTCATAATTACATCATAGATTGTTCTTGACTTAGTCCGAAACAACCTAAACATGATGAGGGATTTAGATATTAGGTTCCCCTATATTTTTATAAGGAAAACATAAGATTTGATATGACTAAAGGGCTAACCATAAACATATCTGCATTGAGGCATATTTCATGTAAAATAGTCATTATCATGTCATAAGAGTGATTATGTTTGATTTTGCTCTATAAGTCATAAAGGGTTACTGATTTGGAGTTGCAAAAGTAGTTCAAGCATCATTGATCAAGATTTGTACAATATTAGATATCTAGCATTAAGAAGTCCATATATGCTACATTTAATGTTACATAATCAACAATAGAATCTATAAAGTGAATGTTTATATTTTTGTTTAAAAGATGGCATAGTTATAAGATATATTTGAGTCATTATATATTCAATATTATGCATAGTAATGCAATAAATATTTCAATAAGATCAAAGCATAAATGCCTATGAAGTAGAAATAGGAGTGGATCTAGCATTTAGAATATTTTTAACGAATTCCATGCATTTTTTGATCAAATTCCTATATAAAGAGTAGTTTTTTCCAAGGGATTGATATATTTTCATTTTTCTAAGATCTTGGAAATTACCTTGATTTTCTAAAAGAGAGGGTATAATCACCATTTTTTGGAGAATGGGGATCCATGGATGTTGGTTCCATGATAAGCCTAATTCAAATAAACATTTGGGATCTTACCCCTCCACTTAAATGGTGTAAGATATGGGGGGAATCTATTGCATATATTGGTTGTTAGATTTAGATATAAAGACTAGAAGATTGTCTTGTCAACCATGTACCAACCTATGAACCAACAGCCCTCCCAGTAGCACTAATAGTTACACGCCAAAGATGGAGGAGAAAGGGAGGGTGATGCCTTAGAGCAGGTCATGAGCATGAAGTCGTGACTCACCGTTTCCTGACGAGGTCATTGGTGGTGATTCCTCTCGTCAAGACAGAACATGGAGAAAATGCTAAAACATGATGCAGTGGCAGCACTAGTCGTCTAAAGCTAGAAAGGGGAGGCGAGAAACTAGGGTTCAAGACCCCAAAAGGAGGAAAACATGAGGGGGTAGAAAGGGGAAACATAGGTGAGGAATATTTGGGAAGAAAAGAAATACATGGGTGTGTGGCATGCAAGGCCTGAGTAATACCGACATGGTCTAACCGCCATGAACCGTCCATCTACGTGCGGGCAAGGGGAGGTGAAAGGACAAAGTGTCACAACCATTCGATCAAGGGTCGGATATATGACTATTATCCAAGTCTTGACATTGGATGAAATAGGTAGAAATGGATTGTTAATGTGAATAAAATCTAGGAAGAAAAGAATTAAAATGGTTTTCTATGTATAACTTGTAAAAACATATCTCTTACATATTATAAGTCCCACTTATGTGATTCTTTTACCATTAGTTCAGAAATGTTCTCAAATTCTTAAAAATTATAATTAAGATAAATTTGATCATGTTTAAGGTTTTAAAGAACTGAAATGCATTTCAAAGTATATTGAATGCATTCAATATTACAGAAAAGGATTCAAATAGACATTTCTTCAACCACTAATAAAAATTGAGCAACATACAATCCAAAATCATCAAAGGGATGTAGGGCGACATCATTGAGTGAAATTGATCATCTTATGAGTTATAAAGGGCATATACATATAGAGATAAAATCTACTTTATCACATTTGGGAAGGTGATATTTTAAAGAAATAAGAGTTCCAACTTTTCTTGGACCATAAAAGGTCATTTAAGTGTGACATATAGAATAATTTTCTTATAAACTATAAGATCCGTCTAGTCAACAATACCTCTCTTCCATTGAGAACTAATTTGACAAAAAATACTCCTCTTAGGTTTAATGGACATGGTTACCTTCATTATATCCGATGGATTATTATACAATATAATTCCATGATTTCCTTTAATATTTCTTATGAAGCTTATTTTACAACCAATACATTGTTTTACTTGTATTTGAGGATTCCAGATAATCTTGGTGTTAATTATACACTTATTAATGCTTTGCACTATTCACTAGCATAAACTTGTTATTTAATAAGTTAAACATCATGTTTTTAGCATACAATGAGATTTGAACCCTAGTTGATATAGTGATAGCCCACACATATATATGGAAAAGAATTATAGATATTTGAGGAATTCATTACTGAAAAATTATCAGTATATAATTTTATCAAAATTTTACTGTAGAATTAAGAGAATTCAACTATGAATCAAATACAAAAAGAATGAACCGAATCAAAGCTACAATTAAGAGGTTATGCCACTTTTATTTTTTCATGCAGAACTACCTTTAGTTGACAACTAAAGTGTTGGAAACCGATGGTTGCAAAATGAAGGTTTCAAATGAATGGAATTCCAAGCAATGCATCCATCCAGAATGCAGCCAAATAGTTTTCCAAACAAAGGTTGCAAACCGAAGTTTTAACATGTGCAGCCATCTGGAATAGCCAATCACAAAAATAGTCATAACTTTAGATATACTTATTGGAACTTGATAAAATTTGTTCCATTGGTTTATATTTCAATTCCTATATAAACAAAGTCTTAAACCATGAAAAATACAAACTAGAAGGCTACTACTAGGTGGTCTTTTGGGAAGAACATGAAGAATAAAAAAACTTATCTTTTAATTATAAATTTGACTTGGTAAGTAGTTTTTTATCATTGATCTTTCCTTTTTCTTCATGTTATATTTCTGAAAACTCTCTAATTCATCAACCAAATATTTTTCTTAACCTTCTTCCATCATCTTCTCCCTCCAACGTGTTCCTATTTGACCTGTAAGCCCCTCTTTAAGATGTTCTTGTAGATATGGAGCTTGAATCAACTGTGAGTAGACTGCAATCCAAGCCTACCTAGATCAAACTTCAGATAATAACATAGATCAAGCAAGGTGAGTGGAAACTCATGTTTTATCCATGATTTTCATGGAACTTAAGCCAAAATATGAAGAACATGTATTGGCTTGTTTATTGTTTACTAGTCTTCATTTAATAAATCTTAATTCATATTTCTAGCGTATGAATAGTTGATATAGATAGAAAATCTATGGAAATTAAAATATTCATGTTCTAAAACATGTGTATATGAAATTTATAGCTTCAAACACAATGAAATTTAGAGGCACTAATGTATCTATTGGTTTGACCTAAATCTTCGGTAATGAAACACATACGACAAAGTGCTTCTACACAGTTTGATTTCATTTCAAATATGAATTTGAGATGATTAAGTTGATTTTCCTTCTAGTATTATTCGTTTAATGGTTGATTAAATCTATTCAAGTAATATGTAGTTGTGAATATCAGTATTTCAATATAGATAAGTACATAATAAGTAGTAATTAGTATTCTAGATGTATGGCATTATGATAGCACAGTTCATGCTAGTGTATTCTTATAAGCTCAAGTTATTAAGTGTAAGTGAAATACAATATTTTATACAGCTGAATATATTAAAAGCTAGTGGTTCAATTTTTTTTCCTGGGGTAAGTTAGGAGGTGCTTTTATTTTTCCTGCCCTCCTATTGTAGGAATTTCATTCAAAGGTACTACATTAGCTAAGAAAGTAAATGTGGTAGAACTACTACCATTACAAGAAGGGGGGATGGAGTGAACCATAGGGTCGAGGGGAGGGTATATGTAAAATAGATCCTCATTATGGGGTTTCATGTGGTGTTTGACCAAATCATCATCCATGTAATTCTTGGACCTCTTGATCTTTAGAAACTTCAGCTCCTCACAGTTCTTTTGAGTCTTCTCAATTCTTTGCCTCCACACATCCATTCAGGGGGAGAGGTGAAGAGTACTACCTTCATTTATGGCTTCAATGGTGTTACTATTGTCCCTATCAATGATTACTTTCTTATGTTGTAAACCTTGTGACAGCTCCACTGTGACGTGTATTTTACTACGCGCTAAAAATGCAAGTGTACGCGTCGAGTAATATAGGCCTTTGTGAGGCCCGAGTCGAACACAGGGATACGTTGAATTATTGGAGACTTCTACTAACTATTTGTGATCAGCTAAGCCGAATAACAAAGTTGGGTTTGTTGTCGAAATTAAAAGAAAATAAAAATAAAACAAAGCAAACAATCGATTAAAGGTTGATTTAATCAATTCAAAAGGATATCTTTAGGATTTCGGTTTCACCGCGGGTCAACATTGCATTAGGTTTCATATAACTCCTCAATCTTCTCTCTCTATCCGGGTAGTGGCCTGAAAACATAATTACCCACTGTCGTGGTGTAATTCACTACTTAGGTTTAGGTTGATTCCACCGTCGTAGTAATCATTCCCCTAAACTAAGCGCATTACAGCCGATCTCTCAGTTTCCACCATTAATTTTACACCTCCTTTGTCAAGGGATTTATCGATTAATGTAGGTTTCGTCTCTTTTCAACCGTTAATCCTTCTGTCGAAGTGATTAAGGGCATTAGGTTATTATTATGGTGATCAAGCATAACAATATATGGAGAAAACGAAATCATACCACGGATTTAAGAGAGAAAATATGAATTATTAGTATAAAACTGTCATACAATGCATTCTCGGGCTACTCCCGGTCCTAAAGATGGAGGGGATTAGCCCCGCATGTTCATCTCGCACAAATACATGGTAGAAATAGGGGAAATCATATGAAAAACGTGAATCAAATGGGAAAACCCCTGAACGGAGGAGAACCGGTGGATCATTTGTGTAGAACACGAGCTTTCCCGCCTCTCAGTGGTGAAATTTGTCTTCGGCAGCGTCCGGATCGACAGGGATGAGCTTCTGGCCTTCGTTCTCCTTTCTGTCGCTCCTCGGCACTTGTGCAATGGAAAATGAGATGATTATTTCCTCTGGGCGGCCGTCATTAGGTATAAGTCCCTAATTAGGTCGTCAATTAACTCCAGCCGTTCGATTGAGATCAAACTAAATCCAACGCATATCTGCCGGTGTTGATACCATCGACGCGGGTCGATGGTATCGACCCAGTGTAGTAGCGACAGCCTTCTTGTCTTTTCGTCCGAGTGCCTGTGGCCTTGTCGATGGTATCGATGGAAGCAGATACTTGTTTTTCCTGAAATTCCAAGACAAGATCAAATGAATCCACATGAATTATGATAATGTGATAATTAATGCTCAAAATGATAAAACTAAGGGGATTTGACATAAAATAATGGAAAAGACCGAAATGAGTGAATTATGCAATATTATCCATAAAAATGACTAATAAAGGCACAAAACACATATGAAAAAGGTCTATAAATGCGACTCAAAATCATCGCATCAAACTACCCTAAGCTTAAATATTGCTCGCCCTCGAGCAACTAATCCTTAGAATAAAATTGCAGATGTCAACTGAAAAACAACACACCAACCCAACATCCCATGTGACTCCCACTGAACGTTCTCAAACCGGCCTTCTCTAACCACAGAACAGTAATTACCCTAAAGGCGACAGTAATCATCAATAAAAGAAATTAACCTCCAAACTGATGAACACTATCACATAAGGCAGTTAACATAATAAAATTCGCCAATTCAGCATTGGTGCATCTTGTGATCGCCTATACTGCGTTGCTCGCCCTAACTACCATCTACATGGAAGCAGTTCTCCTGATAATCATTAGTGAGGAGAATTTCACAGTGGCCTACCAATCCGAGCAACGGGTGGATGAAAATGGGTGGCTCATGGAAGAACTGGGAAGTAAAGCACAGTTTCAACATGCATAAAACAAAATGTCCTAAATGATGCCAATGCACACAAGAAATGCCCTAATGCCTAAAATTGGGTGGAATGATGCATGCACTAACCTTCCACCTCAAAATGAGATGGATATCTAGTCAAACTACATCATGTACTCAATTTCCTATGATGCGAGTGATATCATGTTCCTTTCTCCCTCTTATTTCACTTTCTTCTAAATTCTTTTGTTTTCTTTTTTTATATTGCAGATTTTCAGAATTTTTTCTTCAGCCCACATATCCATAATTGCTTAAAGATAAGTTTATTGGCTATTTTCTTCATGCTCAGAATTTTTTTTCAATATTTAGACGGTATGGAACAGTTTAATTCACCATTGGGGAAAAATTGAGATACATGATGTAGTTTATGCATGAAAATCATGAGTGCAACTACATGGCATGCACCTAAAGGTAATGTGCATGAATCCCTATATTTTGTTCTCTTTTTTCTCTTTTTATGCAAAAATATGGAAAATATCAATGCAAGTCCTATCTACATGCCATGTCTAGTGGTAGAATAGTACCCTGCCACGGTAACTGATATGGCTCGTCGGGGGTCTGCGGCTGCGGGCGATTTTGCGACGGCGGAGGGGCGATTTCAACCAGGTCGTCCTCCTCCTTTTCTCAGACGCAGAGCCACAATCCATGAAGATTATTGTAATCCCGGCGTCGAGCCAGTTTTTGACCAACAGAGCGTTCCGACCAAATGGTGCAGCATTAGGCCTAATATGAAGAATGGTTCGGATCTGGGAAAGGTTTCTGTTACTTTGGAAGATGGGAAGATTATCTACCCTAATGTCGAAGCAGTGGAGAATGCCGGACGGTGGAGTAGATGTTTAATGGGGTATGTGATCGATTTCCATCCCTTCATTCCCCTTCTTGCGGAACACTTCACAAGGACCTGGAACGTGAGTGGGAGGTTCGAAATTTTCGACAGAGGAAAGGGGACTTTTCTGATTCGTTTTGAAGAATTACAGGACCTGGAGACGGCTCTAGAGGGTGATTGGTATGTCTGTGGGAGGCCTGTTATACTTAAGCGCTGGAGTATTGGCGAGAAGTTTTCAAAGGTGCCTTTATCGGAAGTTCCTGTTTGGGTCAATTTGTACAATGTACCTATGGAGCTTTGGGATCATCGTATGTTCTGCAGAATTGGTTCTCTGTTGGGTGAGCCACTGAAGATGGCTGACGAAACTAAGTTTATCAAGAGAATGGACATGGCAAGAATTCAGGTGCTAATGAATAAGGATGCGAATTTTCCGATGGACATTACTCTTAAGAGTGATGAAGGTGTGGAGCATACTATCTATCTCGAGTACGAATGGATTCCGTATATTTGTGTTCGCTGCGGCCTGTTTGGTCATGATGACTGCCCTGTTCGATCTGAGAAGGTGAAGCAAGGAATGAAGGTTCAGAAATCCAAAGCTGTCTGGGAGATTAGAAAACCTCCGACTCTGAACATGTCTAAAGAAATTCCAGATGCTGGTCGGGAGGATGAGTACATGGTTGTTATTGAAGAGGTTACAGATGCAGAAGAAATTAGAATGAAATCGGCCTGCCGATATCCAGAGGTGTTGACTGTAGAAGATGTTCGTTTATCAGAAAAAGTGAATGAAGGTATGGATCCTAGTAGTAATGAAGTAATCGCTGTGCTAGCTGCTCCTGTCTGTCAGGTTGAAGTTATTCCTGTGAAAGACGACAGAGTAGTGGAGGTTTCTTCTAGTAGTCTTTCTTCTGATTTGGTCTATCCTAGTCTCTTAACTCCCAAATCTGGTTTGGCTATTCAGGGTTTATCCCCTGTTAGTGAGGGGAGCTCATCTGCGTCTTCTTGTTCAGTGAATCAGGCGCATAAATTGGGTTTCAGGGACCCCCCTAAATGTATGGGTAAGATAAATATGGCAGTTAGGCTTGAGAATCTAGTATCTTCAATTACTCCAAAGGAATTGGAACTCTCTTCTTCAAATACTGAGGCTGTCAGTTCAACAGCCGGGGTTACAAAATGAATCCTCCTATCAACATTTCTTCTTGGAATATAAGAGGACTTGGTAATAAAATTGGTCCTGTCCAAGAAGAATTAAGGAGGCTGCACTGTGATGTGGTGATTCTTACTGAAACTAAAGTTAGGGAAAGAAATGTGAATAGTATTATGAACAGATACTTTTCTGAGTATGATCTTATTTCTAATCTTTCTTCTCATAGATTGGGTCGCATTTTTGTCTTGTATAGAAATGTCACGGTTAGTAAAATCTCTGAATCTGATCAGTATGTGCACTTCAAGATTTCTGTTGGCGAGTTTGCTATGCTTATTACAGCCATTTATGGGCATAATGGAGATTCTGAAAGATCTGTCCTATGGAATGATATTGAATCTATCAGTTGTTCTGTGGATTGTCCTTGGGTCCTGATGGGTGATTTTAACGCTGTTAGAACTGAGGAGGAAAGGTTGAGTATTCAACCTCCTACAAAGAAATCCATGGAGGAATTCAATAGCTGTATTCTGAATACTGGTTTATTTGAGATGAAGCTTGGAGGTCCTTTTTTCTCCTGGGATAACAAGCAGTTAGGTGAGAGGTTTGTGTCTTCTAAAATTGATCGTATCTTCCATAATGATGTTTTCTTAACGGATATTGATGATTACAATGGTGAGCTGGTTTCTAATTCTATTAGTGATTATAGACGTTTGTCCTTAAAGATTGGGAATGTTAGGAAAGTTGTGTCCCCCTTCAGATTTATCAATGCGTGGACTTTCAGAAAGGATTTCCTGGAGGTGGTCAAGAATTCCTGGTCTATTGAGGTCAATGGGTATGATTCCTATCGTCTTTATAAAAAGTTTAACAATGTTAAAAATGTTCTCATTAGATGGAACAAGGAGTTTGTTGGTAATCTCCATGATAATGCGAAGTGTCTTAGAGATAGTGCTAACAGAGCTTCTTGTATTTCTGATATGAATCCTAATGATGAGGAGTTAAGAGTTTATGCTAAGGATTGTAATAAAAAAGCTAAGGAGGCTGAACTTGCTGAAGAATCTCTAGTAAGGCAGAAATCTCGCATTCAATGGCTGAGAGAAGGCGATTCTAATTCTAAATTCTTTTATGCTTCTCTTAAAACTAGGAGGCATGGGAATAGAATTAAAGGTCTCTTGATCAATGGTGTTATGTCTCATAACTCTGATGTTTTTAAAATGTCTATTATGGATTATTATTATAACCTTTTCAATAATCCTCTTGCTAAAGGGAAAGTTTGGCAAGGTGATTGGACTGGCAGTGTTCTTACTTCTGAAGATAGAACCCTCCTTACTTCGATTGTGACTAGGAAGGAGGTTGAGGATATCATTGAGGATTTGCATGCCGATAAAGCCCCTGGTCCGGACGGTTTGAATGGTTGTTTTTTCAAAAAGACTTGGAGTATTATTGGGGATGATGTTTTTAATGCCATTAAGGAGTTCTTTCAGAATGGAGTTTTAATTAAGGAAGCAAACAAGACTTTTTTGACTCTCATTCCCAAAGGGAAGGATTCTTCGATCATTTCTAACTGGAGGCCTATTGCTCTTTGCAACACTTTCTATAAGATTATTTCGAAGATTTTAGCTAATAGATTAAAGAGAGTGCTTCCATCCATCATTGACTTTAACCAATGTGCTTTTGTTAAAGGCAGAAGTTTGAAAGATGCTGTTCTTCTCTCTAATGAGCTGATTAGTGATTTTAAGAAAGACTCCAACAACATGTGTATTCAGGCGGATATCTCTAAGGCTTATGACTCTGTTTCTTGGAAATTCTTATTTTCTATCATGTTCAAGATGAAGTTTCCTGTTTCTTGGATAAAATGGATTGAAGCTCTCTTTCTGTCTATGTCTTATCATGTTTTGGTCAATGGTGAACCTACTGATCCTATTTTTCCCTCTAATGGTATTAGACAAGGGGATCCTATTGCACCCTATCTCTTTGTTATTGTGATGCAGGGTCTTACCACTTTGATGAAACAAAGGACTGACTTTGTGCCTATTAAAAGATCGAGATCTCTTGCTGTCTCTCATCTGATTTTTGCTGATGATCTCATGTTTTTTCTTAAGGCTTCTGTTGGCAATGCTACTTATGTGAGAAAGTTGCTGGATGATTTTGGTGATATGTCTGGTTTGATCCTCAATCTCAACAAGAGTTCTGTTATTTTTAGTAGGAATGTTGATAAAGGTAATATCTTGTCTGTTCTGGACATGCCTGAAGGTAATGTGGATGATCTTAGCTATTTGGGTATTCCCCTATTCTATGGTATGTTGTCCAAAAAGAATTGCTATAAGCTCATTGATACATTCAGCAAGAAGTTGGAGGCTTGGAAGTCTAAAACTCTTAGTATGGCTGGCAGGATAGAGTTAATCAAGTCTACTATTTCTTCTCTTCATATGCATTGGATGCTTGCTTTTCCTTTGCCTGCTTCGGTTTTGGATTTTGTTGATAAGGTGGCTAGGGACTTTCTCTGGGGTAAATCTGAAGGCATGAATCATCTTCACTTGGTTCCTTGGGAGAAGGTTACCCTTCCTACTAGTGAAGGAGGTTTGGGTATTAGACGCAGTAAGGATGTGTCTCGTGCTTGTTTGATTATGAATGCGTGGGATGTCTGTAATAAGAAAGACACTCTTTGGGTCAAATGGATATCCTCCAAGTACATGAAGGAAGATAATTTCTGGATTTTGGAAGAATCTGCCAATTTCTCTTGGATGTTCAATAAGGTGCTTTCTGTCAGGAAACTTCTTTTATCTTTGATTAATTTTCACATTGGGCCTAATTCATCCTTTAAGATTTGGAAGGTTCCTTGGTGTGATTCTAAGTTGTTGGGTGATGTGGTGGATATGAATCCTATTAATTCTGGTATGGCTGCCAATGCTAATCTTGGATCTGTTATATCTAATTCTGAATGGAATCCTCCTAAATCCAGGGTTGCCCACTTGTTTCTTAAGTGTATGAAAGTGCATAATATTGTCATTAATGATGTGGATGGCATGACTATTCTGGGGGACACTAAGCCTATTCTCAAGAAGATTTGGAACTTTGTTCGTACTAAAGGAGAGTTCAGTAATCGGTACACTTGGTTTTGGTTTAGTAAAGCTCCCAAAGTGTTTATCATCCATGCTTGGAAAGTGTGTCTTAACAAGTTACCTACCTCTGATTATAGCAGGAGAAGAGGGATCACTTTGGCTTCTATTTGCTTTCTCTGTAGATGTGGTTATGAAGACACTTATCATGTTTCTTTCACTTGTGATTATGCTAGAGAGGTTTGGATGGCTTGTGCTGACTTGCTTTTTATTGAAGATCCGCCTAGCAGTTATGATGATCTTCTTCTTATCAACTCTATTCCTGGGAGGAAGGCTGCTCTTTGTATTATGTATCATTTGTGGAGAGAAAGAAATCTAAGAGTTCATGATGATAAGTCTATCCCAGTGAATGTGCTTGTCAAGAAAGTCAGGGACACTATTGCTATGATCATCTGAAGTGTTGGGCAGCCTCCTGCTTTGCTTTGGTTTCTTTGTAACTATGGTGGTTGATCTTATCCTTTGGGAGTGGCAGAGATCTCCATAGTTCCTCCTTTTGGTGTTGTTGCGCTCTTCTTTGTTAGCTTTGTTGTTTTGGGTTGTTGGGTAGCATCCTGGTGTTTGCTTTGTTGTTCTGGTTCTATGGTGGATGATCTTATCCTTCGGGAGTGGCAGAGATCTCCATAGTTTCTTTTTTTTTGAGATGCAGGTTGCGTGTCCTTTGATTGTTCTTTTTGGAGTGTTGGGTTGCCTCCTGCTGTTGTGTTGGTTCTTTGTGACTATGGTGGATGATCTTATCCTTCGGGAGTGGCAGAGATCTCCATAGTTTTCTTCCGTTTGTGCGGCAGGTTGCGTGTTCATCGTGCCTATGCTTGTTTGATCTTGTCCTTTGGGAGTGGCAGTTTTCTCCTTTGCTTTGTTGTGTTGGGTTGTTGGGTAGCCTCCTGGTGTTTGCTTTGTTTCTTTTCTGGTTCTATGGTGGATGATCTTATCCTTCGGGAGTGGCAGAGATCTCCATAGTTTCCTTTTTTTTGTGTTGCAGGGTGCGTGTTCCTTGGTTTGTTTTTTTTGGAGTGTTGGGCTGCCTCCTGCTGTTGTGTTGGTTCTTTGTGACTATGGTGGATGATCTTATCCTTCGGGAGTGGCAGAGATCTCCATAGTTTTCTTCCGTTTGTGCGGCAGGTTGCGTGTTCTTCGTGCCTATGGTTGGTTGATCTTATCCTTTGGGAGTGGCAGAGGTCTCCATAGTGTTCCTCTTGGTTGGTGTTACTGTTCTTGTTGGCTGTTTGCTGTGCTCCTTTGCTATTCCTTTGTTGGTTTTGCTGTTCTCTGTGCTGCTGTGGACGATCTTTATGTGGAGGGTTTCTTCAGTTGCTGTTTGGGTTTCTGGATGCTGTCGGCTGGATCTTGCTGTGCTAAGCTTTTGACGTTTTGCTGTTGATCTGTCTCTTGTTTTGCTGGGCTGTTCTACCCTCTCGGTGGTTTGGCTAGTATGGTTGAGCTCCCTTGGTTTTCTGGTGGTTTTGTATCTCGGCTTGGGTATTCCTCCTTTGTCCTCAGCTATCTGGAAGATCATTCTCTGCAGGAGGGTCACTGAGCCTATTAGCTCTTGAGAATATGGGAATATCTGCTGGTGTTAGTTTAGGAGGAGCCTTTCCTTCTCATCGTCTGCAGCAACAACAATCTGGATATATGGCTGTTTGCGCCTGTTTTGTTTGCTGGGATATATGGCTGCTGGGTGGAGCCTTTCCTTCTCATCGTCTGCAGCAACAACAGTTATAGAGTGGCGTGCTTCAGCAAGTTTTTCTATGATGGGCTTTCTTGGTGTTTCATATCTTGGATCTGGAGGACATTTACCTAAGGGTCGAGTTCAAGCAGGGTATTGTCAGTTTTCTGCTGTTGGCGAATTGCTGATGCTTTTCTTCGTCTAGATTTCTTTGTTCTGTGCTCTGGTAGAATTGGCGCTTTGTATTATCCTTCTCCTCTAGTTTGACTTTAGTTCCTATATAGATATCCTCCCCTTTTGCTCTTTTTCTTTTTTGCCATCTTCAGTTATGAAGATGGAAAGCATTGTACATATACAAAAAGAAAATACAAAAAAAGCAACACGAGTTTTGACCGACCAAAAAAGTCCTATCTACATGCTATGCACACAAGAAGGAATTAAAACTGCACTTTACTTCCAATTCTTAGGTGGATTATGGAAAAATGAAGTGGAATGATCACAAGATTAGATGACTGAACCTTAGAAAGATATTATGTGTCCCTCCTTACTGACCTGTGTAGTAGTTTAGAGGGCTCTCTCTCTTACATCCAATTAAGGTCTCATTACCATTTGGTTAGGTTAGGCTCAAACAACCATTCATGTCCACTTTTCATGAATCATTAGGAGTACAGATGTGAAATGTTGTTTTAAAGTTGACATAATCAATCATTTTCGTAGGATGTGTTCCCCAAGGTCAACCAAAGCAAGCTATCCAAGACACAAAAATTTTTAAATTTCCCTTAAATTCCCATGAACTAACAGCAAGATGACAAACTTTTACGACATCCACAGTTACGCTAGATAGCACGTGGATCCTACAAAAACTAAAGATGCAAGAAACAAATAACAATGCTAAAAACTAAAATAATAAAAGATAGAGCTGTTCCAACTACCCCCCTAAGCTTGAATCTGACTATGGCCTCATAGTCAAAAACAAACTTAAGATTGGAACAGAGATACCCGATCACTCTTGTGGAGGTGGAGGTGGCTGCGGAGAAGTGGGGTCCCAAGACGGGAACTGCCCTTGGAAGTTCGGCTCATACGGGGGCATTGGTGGAGGCTGTGGATACCCACTAAAATAGCCCTGACTCCAGTAGTTGTCGTAGAATGGCTGCTGCTGCAGCTCCATCCTATGCAGCCGATCATGGATGCTCTCTTGATTGGCGAAGAGAAGGCGCTCATTCTCGAAGATCGCCTGTTGGTTTACGAAAAGTCGGTTGGTGGTGTCTTGGATACCGGCATATGCAGCGGTGTGGTTGTGCTGCGTCTGCTGAATGTCTTGGAGCATGTTGTACATGCCCTGCATAGAATAAACATCCTCACTCTGCTGCGAGGGCTGCGGCGGTGGAGATGGAGGTCGTGATGATGATGATGGACATGGATGCATCCGAGGACGCTTTCGGGGTGCTACATGTGCTCGAAGAGGTGTAAAGGCCTCTTCTTCCTCCTCGGCCTCGTCGTCCTGTCCGTCGTCGCCGCCGTCATCGCCGCCTTCTTCCTCATCAGAGTCGATGGCTATGATCGGCCATCTGAAATGTTGTGCGCCCTCGATGTTGAAGACGGGATCCGGCAGTGCGCACTCTTGGTACGCTTGATTCACGTGGCAATGTGCAAATGCCGCGCCATCCCGGAGAAGAATTAAGTTGGCCCGGTGAAGATGTTGCAAGTTGACCTTGATTCTTGTAGAAAGAGGAGTGAGGGATTGGAAATTCAGTCCCAAGTACGACGCCAGTTTGGTGATGAGCCCACCGAAGTGAATCGGCGCTTTCCTCGTACTCCTCTTCACGTCCATCACACGCTGCAAAAAGAATGCACCCCAATTGCATTCTTGTCTCTTCAGAAGCTTGTATAGAAAGAAAAGATCGGAGCCTTGAAATTTGTTAAGGGCCAAATCACCCCGCGCAAAAACAGTAGAACTCAGCATCCGATGCAAGACTCGGATGAAGGGGTGCTCAAAATCGGCTACCGCAGCGTTGTAGTAGCTAACCGACCTCCCTTGTGGCACCATCACCAACTCGGAGAAGATCATGTCGTAATCAGTGCGGTGGTCCGGCCTCCGGTGGTCATACTGGGAATGATTCCAGTTGAAAATTTTGTTGAACTGCCGTAACGTGAGGACCTAGTCATGGTTGTACAGCCGGAAAGATACTCGGCCTTGGATCCACTCTCAATCGGTAGCATTGATGTCGTTGGGATAGATGCAGACGTCCAACGACGCCATGAACTCGGCTACCAGCTCTTTGTATGTCGGCCAGTCACTAAAGAATGGCTAACCATCTTGATGAAACTCCAGTTTGCCAGGCCTTATGCGAGTGTGACGGGCCTGTCCGTTAAGAACATAGGCCAAGTTGGCCTCGAATCCCAGATCGCGCACCATCTCCCGGTCCACATACCGGGTGGGCTCGATCTTCCTCCTCATTATCTCCTCGTAGATCTTTCGAATCTCCGGGGAAGGATGGATGAGTCGGGGACGAGCAACTGATGTCGTTGGTGGTGGAATGAAGTCTGTCGGAGTTGCATGTGAAGACGACTCTCCAGCGGTATGCACCATGGTGGCGACGAGAAAGGGATTGAAGAAGAAGAGCTCGGTGAAGATGGAGAATTGATTCTCCGCTCGGTGAAGATCTTTGCTCGGTGTTGCTGCTCTTCGATCTTAGATGGCTCGGGGGAGTGCTCGGCGCGAAGGAGGAAGATCACTCTGAAGGTGTGACGTCAAATGACGTAATGACTCTCCTTATATAGACTTGGTCGGCGCTACTGTTGACCCGTCGATACCATCGACGTGGGTCGATGGTATCGACACGTCTCGATGCTATCCGCCCCCCTCGCGAGTATCGACGGCTGACAATTGCTGGATCGTGAAACTCGGATTGCTGACTTGTCGATACCATCGACGCGGGTCGATGGTATCGATACAACACCCGGCTCGATGACGTGGACTTTGCGATTGCCGTCGATGTCTTTGCGCGGATCGGTGACATGGATGGTCGATACCATTGACTTGGCTTCATTGCGACACTGCCACTTTTTCACTTCAACCTGTGACCATGTCGATACCATCGACGAGGCCGTCGATGGTATCGAGTTGACTGAGCGAAATCGTTCTGAACTTCTCCAAAGATCTCGATGGTATCGAATGTTGTGTCGATACTATCGACTGTGGTTGGGCGACCTGCCTGTGTGTGGGTCGATACCATTGACGTGACCGTCGATAGTATCGACTCAGAATGAACTCCGCAGTTGTCAACCTGAACCTATGTCGATACCATCGACCAGTGTGTCGATGGTATCGACTCTGCCTCAGCCTGCACAATGAACAAACGGATCAAGGTATCTTCTTTACACTAAAAATTGAACGAAATGAAAGCAACCTATGATTAGAATTAAATTATCCTAATGTACCGATGGTTGGGTTGCCTCCCAACAAGTGCCCTTATTTAACGTCTTAGGCTAGACGGTATGAAGCTCATCATCTTTTCGCTTCGGGTACTGCACTTATAGGGTCATGCGGTAATTTGAATTCAACTCGATCTCCTCCAATTCCCAAGGACAAAGTACCTCTCCCTAAGGCAGTCACGACATCCGCCGTTGCTTGAAACGACCTTCCTAGGAGAATTTCACAGCTTTGGAGTGGTGGCATATCCATGATGACAAAGTCCACCGGAAATATGAATCTATCCACTTTGACGAGAACATCTTCACATACTCCATAGGGTCTCACGGTAGACCCATCCGCCAATTCAATTGTTGCGGCCAACTTCTTTATCTCTTTTAACCCAAGCTTTTGAAATGTCGCCAAGGGCATGAGATTTATGCTAGCACCAGAATCACATTGCACTTTAGGAAAATGTCGACCACCTATTGAGCACGGAATGTAAAAACCTCCTGGGTCTTTTCTCTTCTTTGGCAAACTCCCGTGAATCATAGAGCTCACCGTCTCATTCATCAGACAAATATCATCGTCTTTTATCCGCCTCTTCTTATTGATGATTTCCTTGATGAACTTCCCATAGGCGGGCACCTTCTCGATCATCTCCACTAATGGAATATTGATGTGGAGTTTTCGGAATATCTCCAGGAATTTCCTAAAATGATGATGCTCTTTCTTTGTCTTAGTATTGACCGAATTTGAAACATCTGCTGCATCAACACGCCTGTGAGGTGGCACATATGAGCTTTTCGGGGGTACCTCCCCTAAGCTTGCTTCAATCACTCCCTCCGACGTGGGTTTTGGCGAGACATCCTCAATAGTAGCAGCTTGTTGTGGTTCCTCTCTCGCATTTGATGTCTCCGCACGTGCACAAACAACCTGCAATTGTTCTTTTTACCTAGATGGAGATACCATACTCACAACTCGCTGTGATTTCCTGAAGAAAGGGTTTCCGCCCGGCAATCCGTAGTAAGTGCGTGGATACGGTATCACCGGTGTTGCATGCGTATTAAACGTCATTCTTCTTTCTTCTACAGCTTCTTGCACCTGAGGTTCCTCCTCACTGCTTATCACAGACATATACTTGACCTGATGGTGTGCTTGGGCCATGTTTACATTCTCGGCCGGTTTCTGTTGATTGACGTGCTTGATGGCCGCCACTTCACTGGAAATCTGTGCCACGGTGGTTTCTAATGCCCGCATTTGTGCTCCATGGCTTTGCAGCGTCTGCCCAAACTTGGTTAGGATATCACCTTGAGATTGCAATTGCTTACCAAACATAGCCATCATTTCCTGACTCTGCTGAACCATTTGACTCAGTAGTTCAGTGTTCTTGTCCTCCGCTCTAGGTTGTGGCTTGGCATCTGGATCCTGCAGAAAATTATTCGGATCCTTCCATGAGAACTTTTTATCTCTTCTCCATGCATAGTCATTGTTTCTGTAGCCCTGTTGTTGCATGAATTTGACTTGGGCTTCCTCTTCCTCAGATGCATCATCCTTAGCTAGCAGCTTCTTGGCTAGAAGATCCAACTTGTCGTTCAGTTCTTTAACTACTTTGGATTCACCTGCGACTCTAACCTGCTCCACATCACCTCTATCACCCCATGACTTTTTCCTAGCCATGTTCTTTAATATCTCCCAGCACCTATCATCTGTGTTGTTCAAAAAGAATCCTGACCCGGCTGAATCCAAATTACTCCTATCGTGCTCGGAGAGAGCAAAATAAAAGATCTTCACTTGCGTCTCTTTATCAAGCCCGTGATGCGGGCACCTCCTCAGCATGACTTGGAATCTCTCCCAGGTCTCAGAATATGTTTCACCGGCCTGTTGGGTGAAATTATGAATCTTCCGGATCATGTCGTTAGTCTTCTCAGGAGGGAAGAACCTCTCAAAGAAGACCTACACCATATGGTTCCAAGACTCCACGAGCTCATCGTCCAAATTATGCAGCCACTCTCGTGCGGCTCCCGCTAAAGAACTCGGGAAGAGCTTGAGATATAGTGCATCCTGTGGAAACCGATCGATTTTTACCATGTCACAGTTTTCAACAAACTGGCTGATATGCGCGACGGGGTCCTCATTCTTGAGCCCATGAAAAGCATTTGACTTGACCAGATTTATCAAAGCAGGATCAATCTTATATGTTGGTATGTTGATCGCCTGCTTCTTTATAGGCCCCTTTAAAGCTGATGAGGAAGAAGCTTTGATCTTCTCCCATATGGTCTATGGCTCGGCCATGTCTTCTGGTTCAGATTCAGAATCTATCTCTTCTTGGTACTCTTGCTCGGGGTGCTCCTCGTCCTCAGGTCCCAGAAACGGAACCTCGGGTGTGCGATTGTCGTAGTCTGTACTACGTGTATGCACCATACACAGTACCTGAAATAAGAAAATTCGAGTTCAGTACTATGCTTAGACGAGTATAACAATTATAGTGCAATGTAAAAATATTTGAATTTGAATGAAAATTAAAAAGAAATTTGTGGCCTAGAGTGGCCGCTCGTAGCACTCAAAGTGCCAACAATTCCGCCGTAATCCCCGGCAACAGCGCCAAAAACTTGACGTGTATTTTACTACGCGCTAAAAACGCAAGTGTACGCGTCGAGTAATATAGGCCTTTGTGAGGCCCGAGTCGAACACAGGGATACGTTGAATTATTGGAGACTTCTACTAACTATTTGCGATCAGCTAAGCTGGATAACAAAGTAGGGTTTGTTGTCGAAATTAAAAGAAAATAAAAATAAAACAAAGAAAACAATCGATTAAAGGTTGATTTAATCAATTCAAAAGGATATCTTTAGGATTTCGGTTTCACCGCGGGTCAACATTGCATTAGGTTTCATATAACTCCTCAATCTTCTCTCTCTATCCGGGTAGTGGCCTGAAAACATAATTACCCACTGTCGTGGTGTAATTCACTACTTAGGTTTAGGTTGATTCCACCGTCGTAGTAATCATTCCCCTAAACTAAGCGCATTACAGCCGATCTCTCAGTTTCCACCATTAATTTTACACCTCCTTTGTCAAGGGATTTATCGATTAATGTAGGTTTCGTCTCTTTTCAACCGTTAATCCTTCTGTCGAAGTGATTAAGGGCATTAGGTTATTATTATGGTGATCAAGCATAACAATATATGGAGAAAACGAAATCATACCACGGATTTAAGAGAGAAAATATGAATTATTAGTATAAAACTGTCATACAACGCATTCCCGGGCTACTCCCGGTCCTAAAGATGGAGGGGATTAGCCCCGCATGTTCATATCGCACAAATACATGGTAAAAATAGGGGAAATCATATGAAAAACGTGAATCAAATGGGAAAACCCCTGAACGGAGGAGAACTGGTGGATCCTTTGCGTAGAACACGAGCTTTCCCGCCTCTCGGTGGTGAAATTCGTCTTTGGCAGCGTCCGGATCGACAGGGATGAGCTTCTGGCCTCCGTTCTCCTTTCTCTCGCTCCTCGGCACTTGTGCAATGGCAAATGAGATGATGATCTCCTCTGGGCGGCCGTCATTAGGTATAAGTCCCTAATTAGGTCGTCAATTAACTCCAGCCGTCCGATTGAGATTAAGCTAAATCCAATGCATATCTGCCGGTGTCGATACCATCAACGCGGGTCGATGGTATCGACCCAGTGTAGTAGCGAAAGCCTTCTTGTCTTTTTGTCCGAGTGCATGTGGCCTTGTCGATGGTATCGACGGAAGCAGATACTTGTTTTTCCTGAAATTCCAAGACAAGATCAAATGAATCCACACGAATTATGATAATGTGATAATTAATGCTCAAAATGATAAAACTAAGGGGATTTGACATAAAATAATTGCAAAGACCGAAATGAGTGAATTATGCAATATTATCCATAAAAATGACTAATAAAGGAACAAAACACATATGAAAAAGGTCTATAAATGCGACTCAAAATCATCGCATCACACTGCAAGCATCACAACTCATATCTCAACTTCTACAACTATAGTGACTTTAATAGATCTAGCCGCTCCTCCAATCTAGGTGCATTTGATTCATGCATAATGATTGCCACTACTGCTCTATTGTTAATGACCGATGTGCTGCACCTTGTGATGATCTTATCTTCATTAACAATGTTGCTGGAGATGATGTCCAATGCAGGAGGTTCTACATTTTCCATCGAAGTAGTAGTGATCCTATTTTTGTTGAATGCTTGGATGTTAAGCTTAATGCTATTTGGATAGCTCAAGCAGTTGTATGACCATGATGGTCTCTTTACCTTCAAACACACATGGATTCCTCAATTTCCAGATACTCCAAAAACAATGTGCGAACTTAGTACTATAATGGTCATCTTCCTTCATGTTGATTTCGAGCCACTCTCGTACGTAAGTACCTTGGAGGTGGTGATGATTACTAAACCGATTACACTATGCCCAAATGGATCTAGAAAAGTTGTAGTCCCTTATGGCATGTACCACTGTTTCATCCTCACAATGGAATTGTGGGAAGAGGCTATCATCATTTAAGTGGCATTGATTCCTTCTAGTGTTAGACATTAACGCTTTATGAGAAGTAAGCCACATGAACATTTGAACTTTACAAGGAGTCTCGAGACATTAGATTTTCTTCTAGGATCCTTCTCTACTGCTAGTGTTGTTAGGTATGGCCCTGTAGGCTGAACTAGCAGTGTAATTTCCATAGTCTTCATGATCAAGTGTTGTGTGAAGCTTATAGATTTGGGGGGCTTGATTTAGAATCCACTCAATATTGTTAGAAGACACATATTCTTCTAGAAAAGATGTGTTGCAAGACCCATCTAGATTGACCAGGCTTGAAATTTTCATGTCTTGAGTGTCAGGTTCTGTCGTTCTATAGAAGACATTGATTAGTTTACCACAGTTAGGAACCCACTGACTGTACCCCATTGAGGTGTCTTTTTTGTTGTTTATGACTTTGATAGACTTTGATCCAATGAACTCCTGATAGTCCTTTACCACTCTCCAGAATGACGTTGTGCATGCCCTCTAAATTTTCAATATTTCTTCAAAGTATTATTGTTATAACTCAAATAGTTCAAATAATCTCAAATGATTAAGTTCAAGTTTTTTTTGGCATGATATTCAATAACATTATTGTAATATAGAATTCAGAAAAAATGGGATGATCTAATCACATGCTTAAGCTAAGAAAAATTTAGTAGCTTATTGAAAAGTGAAACTAAAGAATCATTAGACATGTAGAAGCCTTGAATAATGTAGATTCCTCATGAAGGTCTGTACCATAATGGAGGAAACATCATACCCACTGACACCATATAGGAGAGGAAGTTGGTGCATGTCAGTGGGGCATGAGGGGCTAGGTCCAATGTGGATGATCTCTTGAATTATAGTAGAGGTATCCAACATTAACCAGAGATTTAGGTGATAATCAATGGTACCAAACAATAATCGAAGATCCCACCGATACAAAATTTTAGTAAAGTAATAGATAAGTACCAAAAAATAAATGGAGACACTATTGGTAGTCAGTTCAACTACTACTTAGTAAATTAGCCCTTGTGGAACCACTAATGTAGGAACTTTAAGTTAAAGTGCTTTGACTTTCTTCCCGAGTACCCAGGTTTACAAGAGGAATCCAATTTATCGAGTTGACACAACCACTTAGACTAGATGTAGCTACACACATTGCAGACTAGGTAGCTAGTTAGTAGACTTAGAATCATGGGTCAACTCTTAAGTCTTATACATTGAGATCGTACCTTGATATGATGCTTCCGTCTATTTTAGTACACCTCATGTGGTATAATTAATAAAGTGATAAAAGACTAACAAACCAGATTCAAGAATTTTTTATTCAGTTATACATATTTAGAAATTTAAGTTATTTTTTGTATTTGGTATATTGATGAATGTTACATTATCTATCATTTAGTATAGTATATAATGGTTTGTTTAGATCTATTTTTTTGTAATCTGCTTAAATAAATAATATATGTACGATCTTGTCTACTTGGTGAATTTCCATTCATTGAGCTAGTAGCTCACACTATACCAAATGAATTTTAGGTAGCGCTACTGATGATGGAGACAAATACAGATTTCAGAAGAGTCTTTCTGTAGAAGAATGTTATCAGTGTTTTAAGATAGAATTAGTTCAACTCAGTCCTTGCCCACTCATGGTACTATAGTGAAAAAGAAGAGTTGTAATAGTCAAGTATAAATATTTCTATTTTTCTTCCTTGTAAAAATGGTTTTGAAAAATATGTTCTTCATGTATTATATCATATTGATTTATTGATGGATTAATGCAAAAAGTTCCTTTGTATTATTTGTGATATGGACGTTTATATAGAAGGGTTTTTTCCTATGTGGCATAACTTGTTAAGATGTGCAAAGAAAAAGAACAAAGAAAAAGTTTAGACATTTTTATGTTAACCAGTTTTATTACCTCAGACCCTAATCCTATGGTGTAAAAGAGATTATGTGGCTTGGGGTTTGACACCTTTACTATCAAACCTAAGGTTGAGTTGTTACAGACCATTAAGTTAGATAGTTAAAGTCTGAGTGTAGTATTTAGGAGGTGATTTGGTTATAGCTCTAGGAAGTCTGAGCATTTAGATACCACGACCCAATATTAGAATACCTAGGTTGATGAGTATCAAGATACTTTGTTTATACTTCCCCTGTATGTCATGGCCACGTATGCAAAGGGAGTGTCGTCTAGAGAGAAAACCCTAGAAGTATTAGGTTAGAAGATTGGAAAGTAAGAGAATTATAAGATCATAAAGATAGAATATGATATGAATTTTGATTTATACTATTGATTTGATTTGAAATAATAGAAATGCTCTATGTGTCTGGAAACCAAGGATTTTCAACTATCAAAAGTTTTTGTTTCAATTAATATCGTTGTACGTCCAAAATTTGTGTCAGATTGTTTGCCAATCTTGACATAAAGTTGGATTGAAGTTATTTCTTATATGAGTTAATCTTAGATAAAATTCTTTTCACGTGTTTGAGACAAATGGGAGTTGGTTAATCCTTAGTATCTCTTGCTTCATTATTGTAGGTTAGGCCTGATCCAACTAGCATGATGAAATATGAGAATTTAATGACTCCTATTAAAAATCTAATAAAAGTGAAATTTGGATAAGGTAAACCTGGAATGTAATAAGAATTACATAAGCTAATATTTTAAAATCTTATAAAGGAGTGGAATAATCAAAAACTCAATTGGAACAACTACTTGTAAGGCTTGAACATGGAACGGGGGAAAATTAGAACATGTATAAATTTGGATTGACAAAAACATTAGAGTCAATTAACCTTAACATAGGATTATAAATGAGAAGTGCGTTGTCTTAGACTTTGCAAATAAGCATAAAAAGATGTCATCTTTTTTAATTTTAATACAAGAGCACAAAACAAATTCCTTTTAATGTTATATGCAATTATGATAACTAAGGTCCATGATTACACTAGAGAGATTGTGAATCCTTATACTTGGAAATAAGAAAACTAAAACATGATAGAAAATGAAGCAAGATGAAGTCATTCTATCACCTTCTAAGATTGAACTTGACTATGTCCTCATAGTCAAAACTCAAACTAAGAGGTGGAATGGGGGTACTAATGCTCAACAAGTTCGTGTCGGTGGTGACTGAGATGTCCCTGGTGGCATCTAAGGATCAAGTTATTTAGGCATGTATGTCCATCTGTATGTGTGCCACTACCATGGGTGTCGATGGTACCAAGACATGACAGCTGTATCCTTTTAGATAGATTTTTCAGTACCACTAAGATGACCCTTGGTGTATCGAATGTCAATTTTATGTAACACTAGATTTCTTCTCAAAAAATGTCAATGGTATCAACAATACTATTAGTTCTACCAACTTTCTGTAGAATCAACTTGTTAACAATTTGGTGGCATGACACGTGTGTTGATAGGAACAAATTTTTTTGAAATCCCAATTGGACAATTTTAGCAGGTCGGTGGTACGTAGCACTACATCTGGCTACACACTAAAAAAAACATCAAGGTATGTTTTATACATCAATTAAAGTCAAATAAGACAACTATGAAATGTAACTAATGGAAAGACCTCAGTGAAAATAAATAACAATAATGAAAATAAGTTGCCTCCCATAAGTTACCTTGTTTAATTTCCTAGGATTGACAAGGTGGTTTTCTTTAGTTAGGTTGTTGTGGGATGATTGTGAGGAATCATATAGAATTATAAACTCCACTTTATCATCATCTATCCCCAACATCAAGTAGCCTCTACCCATGGCAATGATCACATCATTCGTAGATTGGAACGACCTTCCTAACAACATCTTAGATCCTAGCATATTATGCATATCCATGACCATGAAGTCAAAATTATAGATGAACATGTTGACTTTGACTAAAATATCCTTGCATATTGTGCATATCCATGACCATCAAGTTGGTTTATTAAACCCCACCTTCTAAAAGGTAGAGAGAAGCATGAGATTTATTCCCAGCCTAGAGTCAGATTGTGCTTGTTGGAAATGTTTGCTGCCTATGGAACAAGGGATGTAGAAGCATCTTGGGTCCTTTAAATTTGTAGACATCCTTCCCTAGATCATAGAACTAACCACTTCATCAACATCCAAAACATATATATTGTTTATCCATCTTTTTTGTTGTTGATGATATCCTTCAAAAAAGCTTTCATATGAAGGGATATGTTCTATCACCTCCATGAGTGGAATGTTGATGAGGAGCTTTCAAAGATGTCTAGAATTTTCATAAATTACTTTTCCTCCTTTCTTGGCTTCATACTATCCAAGAATGGCACATGTGGCTTCTCTGCATACTTGTGAGGAGGAAGGTATGGGACATTTGGGACATCCTCTCCTAAGTTTACATCAATGTCGCCACCTAGGATATAATCTAACGTGCCTCCTATGGATGGGATGACCTGTTCTTGTTCCTTCTCAATTGTGGGTGCCTCCTTGTTAACCATGATTTCTCCACTATGGAGTAGAAGCTTCATATGTTCTTGTTATAGGGGAACCTTTTCTGTAACTGGGGGTATGGACATAGCAATAGTGTAGACAGAGTGTCCTTGTTGCTTTTTGTATACATTGCATTGTCTGGGGTGCATGTGTGAGAATAATGCCCTGGTGTTCTACATCCGCCTGGTCTTCCATATAGGCTGTGAGGAAATGGAACTTTTCAAACATACACCCATTCCAACTCTAGATGTGTTGATCTAGTGACTCCTCAGTACAATACTTTGTTTCCTTGAAAATAGACACCATATTAACTTGATGATGATGATGAGTTGTATCTATGTTCCCAGGAAATCCCTACTAAATACACTTTCTATGCATGCCATAATGACTTTTAATTGATAGATTTAGTTTTCAATATTGTGGATCTGGGATCCTTGATTTTGTTGCACCCATTTAGTCTAGTCCGGTCTAGCCTCATTCTGACTCACAAGTCTGCCCATCATGTCTTTAGTCCTATCTATTTTACTAGGAGCCCTATTCTATTGATATTTCTGATGAAAGTACATGCACTCCACCTACTCACCTCGAGATGAGATGACAAATTTTTTATCAACAATCTTTGCGAGTTTGTCCATCTAAGATTTGAGATTTGTGACCACCCTTCATTCCATAGAACATTTTGCTGGGTGCTTCTCTCTCCTCTCCCCATGACTAATTTTTTTTCCATGTTCTTCATAATCTCATGACATCTTGTAACCTTGTTTCTTAGGAAGAAACTTGCTCCTATGCTATCAATACTAGTCACCGCCCTATGTGTAGGCCATAAATGTCTTCTCCTTCCCATATAGATCAATCCCATGACGAGGGACTATCCTAAGCATATTTTGAAATTCTCCCATGCTTCTGAATATGATTCCTCTACATGTTGCATGGAGTAATGGATTTTTCCCAATAGTTCATTCGTCATATGTTGTGGGGAATATCGCTCGAAGAACACATATATCATCTTGTCCCATGTTTCTATGGACTATGGCAGTAGACTATAGAACCATGCTTTGGCTTTATTTGACAAAGAGTATGAGAACAACTTCAAATAAATCATCATGGCCAGGAACCCTATCCAACTTCATCATGTCACGGCTTTCCACAAAGATGTTCATGTGTGCCATTGGGTACGCCATGTTGTGGCCATGGAATAATTGTGACTTGATTAATGTCACCAATCTGGGATCTATCTTGTAGTTGTCCACATTAATTGCTTGACGTTTGAATGGTCCTAATGGAGCTGTGGTTGAAGATGCTTTTAACTTCTCCTAGACTGTCAGTTCCTTAGGCACATCTTCAACATGAACTTTGCCATTTGGGTACATGGCTATTCTATGTTCTTTCTTTCACCATGGTGGTGGAGTTTGAATGAGCTTCTCAGCTAAAGCCCAAAACTCTTGTACCTTATGAAAATTATCCTCCTGATCTATAGTGGTTGGAGGAGATTCTCCATAGTCATTGGTTTGAGTGTGAACCATGCACTAGTACCTCAAAATTAATGTAAGTATGAGATACTGAGATCACCACATAGTCAGAAGATTATTAGGCGTGCTTCTTTGTGGTTCTTCCACAAATGTTTTCACAATTTCAAAATCGATTACCAATTCACAGATCCCCCTTTTCAACTATGCTCTTGTTTAAAGAAAAGATCAAAAATAAATACAACAAAAAGAAATGTCCTAGAATGGCCGATCACATCACTTGTAGTTCTGGTGTTGTCATTTCCTCGACAAGGGTGCCAAAACTTGACACGCCAAAACTATGTGTGTAAAACTCAAGTGTGCGCGTCATGTAATACATGCCTATGAGGCTCGAGTGCTGAACTCTGGAAACGTATACTAGATACTACAAATAATTGTAACTTAATCAACTATGCCTAGAAAAAGTGTTTGAAAGGTTGTTTCATAGCTAAGATCAAAGAATTAAATCTACATTAAATGATCCTGATCAAAGAATGGATGGATCCCTCAAGAGCTTGGTTTTATCATGGCATGCATTGTATTCAAACTTCATTTCATTAATAATCCCTCAACCCTAGATTAAATACATGTAGCAAGTATTACCCACTCCCACATCATAATACACTACCTAGATTAAACAAACCCCAATTTCGTAGTGGTTTAGGAATTAGCTAGGTTCATGAATGATATCTCTAGGTTGTTCTTGTAGAATCATAAGCCCTCTCCCAAGACACGATATAGGTTGTGTGGACCTATGATTTTTCCAACCCCTAATCCCTCTCCCAAAGCAATTAGCGATCTATTATATTGTTTATAGTGACCAAGCATAAACAATTAAATGTCACATCTACATGTAATAATCCATGGGTGGTAGTAGCTGACTTCAATGCCCACCTTAGATAGGATGAGAAGATGGCGGGTAAGAGACTAGATAGAAAGAGTTGTTAGGAGTTCTTTGATGCCATAGAGGTGAGTGGCTTGGCTGATCTGGGAACCAGTGGACTGAGAATCACTTTCAAAAGAGGCTTACTTCAAATTCACCTAGATCGGGCGTTGGGCAACTGAGAGTGGCTGATCGAGGAAGACTCAAGTAAAGTGGAACTAATAGAGCATTTGAACTCTGACCATGCGCTCATCCTAAAAATAGTGAGAGAAAATACCCACCTAGTAGGGGGAGACATGTAGCGAGGTCCAGCTGGCAAGACCTGCCTGGATTCGAGAACTTTGTGATAGAGGCATGGAACCCTCGTGATGACTTTGTGTCTGTTGTTCGTGGGTTTATGCATAGAGTGGATGCTTGAAGTAAGAAACACATGAGGAAACGCCAAAGAACAAAACACACTTTGCAAAATAGGCTTTTACTCACCCAGACCTCATTGGCGACGACATACACACCAGAGGTAGAGAATATGATTTTGGACCTACAATTCCAACTGAACGAGCTCCTCAAACAAGAGGAGATAGACTAGCAACAACGAGCCCGCTGTGAATGGCTCAAGTTAGGGGATAGAAATACTAAGTTCTTCCATGCGAGTGTGAAAGAAAGGAGATGGAGGAATAAGGTCACTCTACTGAGGAATGAGGTGGGAGAGTGGAACACTGATCCAAGGGTGTTGCGTCAAATGGTCTGTGACTATTTCTAGAGACTTTATATGGAGGATAGACCTGGTGGACAATGTCGTCAATGTGAGAGGTGCCCTGGGGCATTTTCGGAGCTAGATGTGGAGCAACTAGCACCGCTGGAAGCACACCCGACTGAATTTGAAATCCAAGAGGCACTGTTCTCGATGGACAAATTTAAGGCCCCAGGACCGGACGGGCTCGATGCTTTCTTTCTCCAGAATACCTGGGTAACCACTAGCAAATCCTTATTTGATTTTGTAAAGTTTGCTTTCACAAGAACCCAGTGGAAACGTGAGGCAGCTGATGCTCTTATGGTACTAATTCTGAAGGTGTTGAACCCAAGAGAACTGCACACAATTGTGACCCATTTCCCTAAACAATGTGTGTGTCAAGGTGCTAATGAAAGTGATAGTGGCGCGAATCAAACCATTCCTGGGAAAATGGATTTCTGCTACACAATCGAGTTTCATACCAGGTAGAAGAATCAATGACAATGTGATCTTGACCCAAGAGGCAATACACTCTATGGAGAAGAAGAGGAAGACAAGGCATCTTATGGCAATCAAGATAGACCTCTCCAAAGCCTATGATCGCATGAGCTGGGAGTTCATAGAAGACACACTACAACGAATGGTGATACCAACAGGACTCGTGAATGTTATTATGGATGTGATAACTGCTGGCACTACCTCAATCTTATGGGAAGGGAAGAAACTGGAGGGCTTCAAAACAACCAGAGGAGTCCGAAAAGGGGACCCCCTCTCGCCATACATCTTTGTCCTGTGCCTAGAGCGACTGAGTCAAGCAATCGATCAGCTTGTGGCAGCAAAAGAGTAGATACCGGCAGATCTGGCTAAAGGCAAAACTCAGCTGACACATGCGTGCTTTACATATGATATTATCCCCTTCGGTAGAGCATCACATAAGCAAGCCAGAGTGATATTGAAGTGTCTTCGGACCTTTGGTAAGGCCTCGGGGCAGCAACTATCTCTAGAAAAGTCAGCTATCTTCTTCAGTAAAGGCACACCCAGACAGTTGAGATCCCATATCTGTTCCGAGATGGGTATGAAGGAAACGGCCTCTTTTGGGAAGCATTTGGGAGTTCCAATAGTTCATGGCAGGAAGAAGAAGGAGGCCTACTTCTCTGTCACGTCTTCCATTCAGAGCCGTATTGACAACTAGGCAAATAAGAGACTGTCCTTAGTAGGACGCGCCACACTGGCCAAGTCAGTACTCACACACACGGTGTCACATGTTACACTACCAAAAAACATAATATAGATGACAGTCATGTAAAAAGTTACGCATTTTAGGTGACATGTTTGTACATGACTTATAATCTGTGTAGGCCTACGTAAAATAGATGATATGCATTTTTGTATATTTGAAAGGGTGACATACTTTAGGTGACATGCATGTATGTCACGTGTAGTCTGTGCAACATAGGTGACAGACATTTTATCATACTTGAAAGGGTGACACACTATAGGTGACATACATTTGAAGCACCTATGTTCTAATGGGGGTTTACACATGTATATGAGTCAAGTGTAATATACAAGGAGACGTAACATTTAGGTGACATGTATATGTGTCACCATAGTTATAGATGACATAAATTCATATCACCTAACCTTAGAATTTTTACATAATTACTATGAGAGGACACTATCTTGATATGGGCCTTGAATTCTCACAAATGCATTACGGGGGACCTGATCTTAGAGGAAATTCTCATGATATGGGCCCCAACCCTCACATATGCATTTTTAGAGAATTGTTGTGAGTGGACATTGTCACTATATGGGCCCCAGTTCCTAAGAAATGCATTGAAAGGGACTTTTTATGAGAAGAAATGTGTCATGGCGCCTCCCGAGTGTATTTTGTTGGAATATATCAACACTTATTTGGTCACCGTGCGGTGGACGATGATGTGATGTGAGGGTATCAAGTCCCTGCACGTGACTTGGGCACAAACGACGATTCCATTTGGCTCCCACCTACCTCTGATTAATTATTGCACCTACCCCGGTGTTGCTGATGACAGGGGTTCTCTACTCGTCTTGTTCCCCCGCACCATAGTATCCAGATCTGACTTACCATAGTGTCTCCTGAACGCGGACAGAAGGTGACCAGAAAGGTTTGGCAGTAACTTCAAGTCTGATTCAACTAATCAACTTTTGTTGGACTTGGCCAGACCGGTGGTGGCTGCCCTTTTTTCGGCAACCACGCCCATAACAGTAAGGGATTAGGGCAAGAACGCGCCTAGAGCGTCCCTGGTGCCTAGTCGTCCAGGTATCAACACGTCGAGGATCGATATGATAGAGTCCAGCATCGATCCCCGGAGGTGGCAGCCAATACACGGTTCCCTAAAGTCATGTGTTAAGCAGGCTTGGCACTAGTCAACCCAACAGGAAGGACTGCCCTGCTGGCCGCCATACACGAGAGGGTTCCCTCCATGTCTCGGTTCCTCTCTCTTTAATGGCAAAATTCAGTTTTCCCACACCGGCAATGACACATTATGACTGTCTTGCTGCGTCACAAGTGAAAAGCCGTGAGGTTGTTCCTGTGGTCCCTTACCGTGCGGGACCTACATCCTGCATAGTTGGACCTACTGCACAAGTTTCATGTCCTTTTAGGATCCTCCATACATGTCGCGGAAAACCGTTAGCAGCTAATAGTTTTGGTAATCATCTTCGGGTTGTTCATTTATCTTCACTGAGTCGTGTTGATGGAATCTGTAAGGCGTTGGAGTATGTAGATATTTGGGAGGGCTTGGTGTTTTCTCTTTGTTCTTCCAAGCATTAGATGTGTGGTGTATGCCTTAGCATCATGCCATGGTCTAAAGCATGTCCTCATCAAGCTTCTGATGGCTCTGATGTTACTACCACTCTACCTCGACAGCCTGGTGAGGCATCACTCGATGTGATAGTTGGTTTGCCTACTCCCATCAATTCTGGCTTTCCAGATTCTGTTCCTTGCACCCTGTCAGCTCGTCAGCGTATTGAGCTACCGCCTCTGCCTGTTGACTGATTATAGCTCGACACATATCTTCTAGATTCTGTCTTCCGCACGGGTGTTCCTACCGTAAAGAGCATCCCTCTTCTTTATCGTTTGCCCTTTGCCGACACTCTTCTTGCTTGCTTACTCCAGGTGGCTTCTTGCCCATGCTCTATTGATGCATGGATTCGTTTTTTATTTCTTCCAGCATGTGTTCTGTATCCCTTCTCCCCTAAGTCTGCTCAAGAACAGTCTCCTCAAAAATGCATCTCTCTACAACAACTTATGACCCTTAAGGCTTTGGAGACTTGGAATTCAGGACCTGATGGCATTCAACAACTCCTGGCTCAGATTTTGACTCATTGTTGTCCTACCGGGTGAGAACATTCTTCTGAATCTTGTATTTCACGTGCCAAGTCTAAGATCAAAGATAGCCAACTTTCTACTGCCATCCGTGTTCTATCCTCTAGTGTTGTTACCCCCACAAAAGCTGCTAATTATTCTTATCTTGAAGCTAAACACCCTCAACCTCCACTGCCATTGGTACAACCTCAGTTTGAAATTTCTAGCTCTCCATTTGTTTCTTCTTGCTCTATGATTGAAGAAGCCATTTTATCATTCAAGAAAGGGACCGCTTGCACACGTGATGGCCTACGATCACAATATCTTATTAATTATATGTGTGGGGCTGCCACTGCAGTGAAAGATGATTTTTTAATGCAATTTAAACTGTGGTGAATCTTTGGCTCATTGGTCGTTGTCCAGATTCCCTAGCTCCCTACATTGCCAGTGATCCATTGACTCCTTTTCTCAAACCAGACAATGGCATTCGGCCTATTGCTATGGGTACTATTTGGAAGCGTCTTGTATCCAAAGTTGCGGCAAAGGGTGTAAGTTCTGATGTCGTCCCTTATCTTAAGGATCATCAATATGGTGTTGGTATTTTTGGTGGTGTTGAGGCCCTTCTACATGTTGTCACTCAACTTGTCTATGAATAACAACACCACACTACAGTCATCATGGCTCTTGTTGACTTCAACAATGCCTTCAACATGGTTGATAGATCTACCATATTCTGAGAAGTTCATCTTCATTGCCCTTCTATTGTACGATGGGTTGAGTTTTGCTACAGCTCTCCATCTCCTCTCTATATGGATCATGGCGAGCCTCTTTTTTCTTCTATCAGGGTACAAAAAGGTGACCCATTAGGCCCCCTACTTTTTTCCCTGGGACTCCACCCTCTTATTTTATAGGTAAAGGATGCATGTCAACTTGACCTCCTTTCTTTCTACCTTGGTGATGGTACCCTCATTGGGGACACAGAGGTTGTTTCGAAGGCTCTATTCCTCATTCAGGAGTGAGGCCCGGTGTATGGTCTTCATCTCAATACTAAGAAGACAGAGATTTTTTGGCCATCTGATGACCCTAGACGAGGCTCGAATGTGGGTTTGTTTCCTACTGACATCTCTCGTCCAGAGCGTGGAGTGAAGATTCTAGGTGGCCCAGTTTTCTACAGACGCATCCTTTGTGAAGGAACTTCTCCAGAAACATGTGATGAAGACCCTTGATATGATGGATTGCATGTCCTCACTCCAGGACCCACAATGTGAGCTTCTTCTTCTTAGGTCTTGTGTTGGGATGCCCAAACTGTTGTTTGGTCTTCGTACAACACCTCCTTCTTCTATCACACTTGTGTTGGATATTTTTGATCACGGTCTTCGTCGTTGTCTGGAGCGTATTGTGGTTGGTGACGGCCCATGTTTTGGTGATTTATATATCTTCTATTTAAAAAGGACATGTGTCGATTGAATTACTATTGAGAGTCATTATAATTCAATCGAAGTCATTCATGAGGGGATATTGACATGACAATTGTCACCAAACTCATACAAGTCTCTTTTGTGATCATTATAAGGCTAACATGTCTTTGTCTTATTAGGCACATTGCTCCTTGGCAACAGATTGTGTAGACCACCACCCCCAACACCAATTGATACAAATGGACGGTGGATTTCGCAAGCACCCAACTGACCATTCTTCAATCGTCCCCAAACTCATACACATCTCATTTATGAACAACTATGAGGAAATGCATACATACATGTCTCTGATCAAAGCATTTTTGGGAACTTGTTATGAGAGGACACTATCATAATATGAGACTTGACACCTACCAAATGCATTTTTGGAGACTTGATGTGAGTGGACAGTGTCATGTTATGGGCCTTGGTTCCTAAAAGAACTTTTATATAATTTTTATGAGAGGTCATGATATAGGCCCTAACTCCATCCAAATACATTTTTAGGGACTTTCAATGTGGAGTCATTATCAAGATATGGCCCCGGATCCTCTGTAATACAGTTCTAGGGATTTGTTTTGAGAGGAAACTATCATGATATGGGTCGTGAATCCTCTCAAATATACTTTTTTAGAGACTTATTATGAGAGGACACCACCAATATATGGTCCCTTACACCTCCTTAATGCATTTGAAGGGACGTGTTGTGAAATGACACTATAATGATATGGGTCGTGGCACCTCCCAAATGCATTTTTAGAGACGCATTGTGAGATAACATTTGTCATGATATGGGCCCTGACACCTCCCAAATGCATTATGATGGACTTGTTATGAGAGGACATTGTCATGAAATGGGTCCTGACACCACCCAAATGTATTTTTAAGGACTTACTGTGAGATGACATTGTCATCATATGTGCGATGACACCTTCCAAATGTATTTTCAAGGACTTGACGTGAGAGGACATTGTCATGATATGACCCAAACTTCACCGAAATGCATCTTTAGAGACTTATTATGAGAGGACACCGCCAATATATGGGCTATGTATCCTCCTTAACGTATTTGAAGGGACAATTTGTGAAAGGACATTATAATGATATGGGTCATGGAACCTCCCAAAAGCATTTTTAGGGACTTATTCTGAGAGGTTGTGATGGTTGGCCTTGTTTTAGTTGTGATGGTCTGTTCTACTTTTGGATGTGACAATTCATTTTGGTCTGGTTCGACACTACGTTTGATGCGGTCGCGACTTTGTATTATGAGGGTGGGTAGCGACGTTGTATCATGAGTTGGTTGCGAAGCCTATGTGTAATACTGGTCGTGACGCCTTGCCTTAATGTTGTTGTATCATGTTCTATTGCGGTCACGACGTGCATTGTGGAGATAGTCGTGATGGTGTGTTGTGACATATGGGTCATGCACCTCCCAATATATTTTGAGGGACTTGTTGTGAGAGGATATTGTCATGATATGGGCCATATCTCCTCCCAATATATTTTTAGGGACTTGTTGTGAGAGGACATTGTCATGATATGGGATATGGCTCCCCCTAAATGTATTTTCAAGAACTCATTGTGAAAGGACATCATCATGATGTGGCTCATGAATCCTCACAAAATAGTTTTGAGGGACATGTTGTGAGAGGACATTGTCATGATATGAGTCATGACTCCTCCCAAATATATTTCTATGGACTTGTTATGAGAGGAAATTGTCATGATATGGAATGTGGTTCCTCCTAAATACATTTCCATCAACTTATTAGGAGAGGACATTGTCATGATATGGGATGTGGCTCCTCTCAAATTCATTTTCAAAGATTTGATGTGAGAGGATGCCATCATGATATGGGCACTGGTTCCTCCCAAAAGTATATTTAGTGACATGCTGTGAGACGACACCATCATGATATGGGCCTTGGCTTGTCACAAATTTATTTGTAGGGACATACTATCAGAACACACTATCATGATATTGGTCACATATCCGCCCAAATTCAATTCCAACAACATGTTGTGAGAGGACATTCTCGTGATATGGGATGTAGATCCTCTAAAATGCATTTTAGGTACTTGCTGTGAGGGGACACCATCATGACATGGACATATCTCCTCACAAAATCATTTCCAGGGACATTCCATGAGAGGACATTATCATGATATTCATCGGTGTTACCTTCAAATCCGACTGTCCCTCCTTTTTTTTCTCATACCCGTGGCAATTGTGACGGACACGGGAAAGGGCCACCGACCTCTCCTTTAATTTTGAAAGTTTCATACATTTTTCCTTCCCTTGAGTGCATCCAAAGAAAACTGGGTGGTCGCTTGAATGGTTGGGTATGCGGTTGCCCTCTGACTTTGACATGTCTAATGATATTGGTCGTGGCTCCTCCCAAATGTATTTTCAAGGACTTGCTGTGAGAGGACATTGCCATGTATGTGATGTGGCTCCTCCGAAATGCATTTTTAGGGTCTTCATGAGAGATGATACCGTCATGATATGGGCCCTAACTCCTCACAAATTCATTTTCAAGGACATATTGTGAGAGGGAATTGTCATGATATGGGCCATGGCAACTCCCAATACATTTTGAGGGACTTGATGTGAGAGGAAATTATCATGATATGGGCCATGTCTCCTCCCAAAAGTATATTCAAGGACTTGTTGTGAGAGCACATTGTTATTATGTGGGCCATGGCTCCTCACCAATCTATTTCTAGGGACTTGTTGTGAGAGGACACCGTCATGATATTCGTCGTGGCTCCTACCAAATGTATTTTTAGGGACTTATTGTGCGGGTACATTGTCATGATATGGGATGTGACTACTCCTAAATGCATTTTCAGTGACTTGTTGGGAGAGGACGTTGTCATGATAAGGGATGTGGCTCCTTCCAAATGCATTTTCAGAGACTTGGTGTGAGAGGACACCATCATGATACAAGCATTGGTTCCTCCCAAAATCATATTCAACGACTTGTTGTGAGAAGACACCATCATGATATGGGCCCTGGAACCTCACAAATTTATTTAGGGACTTGTTGTGAGAGTACACTGTCATGATATTGGTCACAGATCCTCCCAAATGTACTTCCAGGAATATGTTGTGGGAGGATAGTTTCATTTGGACATATTCTTACCTTATTAATATATATTTACTTTGCTTTTGTTATCTATTTTTTCATTTGGATACCATCTTTCCGCGAGTGACACATGTATCTCCTTTCAGTTACATATAACTAGGACAATGTCTTAAGTCCTATACACTTGAGACCCTTGTCCCTTTGTTCAACTTCATTTACTACACATTACTATGTATTATGGTTATAGACATCTAAGTATCAGTTTATAAATTTAAAGTCAAATGTGGACCATGTCCATCCAGTGATTGTAGTGAGGATATCATTTTGACATGACAATATAACTATACAATGATTCAAACTAATTTCATATTCTCTCCATTTAACAATTGAGTCCCATATCACATGCAAAAGGTAACACAAGGTAAGATATCTAGTGCTATGGCCAACAAGTTTGACAATTGCAGAGAACTTACAAGACTTGTGCAATATACTATAGGAGGATATCATCAATTCCAAAAAAACCATGTTCATGAATAAGGGAAATATCATTAGGGTTTGATGATTTTTGGTATATCATCCATAAAGGAGACAACCACTTGATTTTTGCTCTCCCCCTGTATTACATCCCTAAATGACTTGGTAGCATTGTAACTTCCAATGAATTTTCAAGAAAATCCTCAATTTCTTGATGATGATCTCCATCTTCATTACAAGAATTGTTGCAAAAAGTAGGAGAGGACATATTATATTGTTTAGTGCAATATTGTTTCTTTCACATATACCTACATATTGAGTTTCAGTCTTTATTCTTGAATTCACATACTAGGTTGATCTTTTCCAGAATAGATTTCTCTCCATTCACCCCTGTGGTGGGGTCTTCATCTTCATTGGATAATCCACCCCATCACGAGCAATTCCTTTGTGTTGAGCATTGGTAGTTCTATCATCGCTCATACTGTAGAGAGCACTGAGATGTCTTGATGCATTTCCATGACACCTCCATGTTTTAGATAAGTGTTTTCAATATTCGCCAACTAACATCATATGTCAGATTACATATCACATTTGCACTCATCACCTTTGTCCTGGTGTTCCTGATATTGTCACCACTTTCACAACCTTACTACTTCCTAGTCAACACTCACTCGTTCTTGGAGAGTCAAGATCCTTATCATCCCCAGAGACCCCAATCCCTCACCACCATACCTTCTATATGTGTGGATGACAATGTCTCCTCGACCAGAAATCGGTAACCGTCACATTGGCAATAAGCATCCCCTCCCATATCTTCCATGGGTTATGATCTTAATTAAAAATATAAAAAATAAACTTGTCTATCAAAGAAATGTATAAAATAGTTTTAAAGTTGTTTGGGTTGTAAAAGACATATATGTATAAGAATATGATACACTAGACATATGATATTTGGATGAAATATCATTTGCAACTCTTATGGGGACGTTTGTATTATATATTTGACTTATAGATTGCTATCTTGCAATTTTTCCAAATCCATTATCCTACATGCTTCCCCCGACCACACAGTTGTACTCTGTTTCCCCCGACTCGTCTCCATTTCACACGACGCCGACTCCCCAACATCGTCGGACTCCCCGACTAATCGCCTAGCCTCCCGAAGCCCCTCCTCTCATGAATGACTGGATCATCACCCTCTTCGCTCTCTCCAGACCGCATCTTGCAGATCGCCTCCTCCCTTACAGCCGACAAGTAAGCCTCTCCAGCGTGCCCTAGCTGAAAACGGGGAGCGTTTCCCCCTACCTGGAAATCAACAGCGGCGCCCTATACGGAAATCCTGTCTAGACTTCATCTTCCTGATCGCTGCCTCAGATGTAGTAGACAAGCAGGACTCTGTAGCGTGCCCTAGCCAGAAATTGGGAGGGTTTCCCCTTATCTAAAAATTTACAGCGATGCCCTAGACGGAAATCGGAGGTACTAATTAGGAGTTGCAGAGCGACAGGGCTTTGGAATCTGACTTCAGGTCTTTGCTTTTTCTAGGTACCAACTGGTTTCTCCTATTCTCCCTTTCTTCCGTATACTTTTTTTTGTACTTTCCCCCATTGGCAGAGCCAAAGATCTGGTTGATCATGTACCCGTACAAAGGACCCCAATGCGACAACATATAATGTTGATCCTTCCTTCTTATCTTTCCGCTCGAACTGGCTGGTATGTAGAATGGAAATTTTAGTATCTTTTACACATTGTTGATAGAATATGCACGTGATGGCCAAGCTAACTGAAATGGCAGATGCTACTCTTACTTCTTCTCTTTTCTTTTGTTTCACATGTCTTCACATAATTCATTCCTCTGTAATACTTGGATAAACATAATTTAATATGAGAGGTTTGTGTTCCTGATTTCCAGTTGGATCTACTAGTGTGTTAGACATGGTACTTCTTACTTGTGTCAAAATTAAGCCTATCTTTGAATTGCACGGGAAAAATAGCTATTTATGAAATTTCTTCTCTAAGAAGGATGTTAGAGTGACTTGTTGCAGCTGCTCACAGTTCAACTCACGGTTATTTAGGTATGGTGCTGCCTGAATATCCATATTTTCTTCTAATTCCTATGGTTCATTTGTTTCCTAAAGTGGAATAAGATATGATCTCTCTTTGTAAAGTGGACAAGACAAATTTATATAAGTATACAATTGAGGATTCATGCCGTAGTATCATTTTCACCTCTTCATGTTAATTGGAATGTCAACTTATCTAAATAGCTATAAGAAATTTTGAACTTATTCCTTGGACTTAATTTACTGCTCCTAATTATACTTACATATGCACCATGTAGGGCATATACCAATGTGACAAAAATAATGCAAAGCAAATTAATACTCCATGATTAAAAATCCATTGTGTTCTGGTAGTTCCAGATGAAAATATTTAATGAAGAGGGTGGCAGATTTTAAGGAATCTAGGAGTCCGGTCGAAACCCTAGGAGCTGATTTTGATTGACATCTACTTGTGAATGCAGTGAGTTCTTCAAATCCTCCATGGCCGATCCATCATGGCCTAATAGGATAAGAAAAGTAAGACAAAGGGGCAACACTCGCAATAAGATATTGCTAACGAATCTTAAAGACTTATATATGTGACTCAAACTAAGGTACTTTGAATTTATTTGTGTTTATGTGCACCATTGCATCGTTGTTTGTCGTGGAAAAATGAGAATTGAAATCTTATTTTGCAGATTGATAAGCAAACTAACTAAACAATGAATCTACAACTTGTTTTGTAATCCTATTGCTAACTTTATAATTTTGGTGGTTTCATGCATAATAAAAAAACCAAACAGCAGAAACGTGCAACCTTGCATTTTTTTCTATTTTGTTCAAGGTTTCTCTCAATTCAACTTACACTTCGGGAAAGAGGAGGTTAAACCTGCTTTTATTGCCATTGGCATGCTTAAATGGAATGAGCTGCACAGACTCTGTGATACGTCAAAGGCCTCAAGCAAGAAGGGACGCTCACAAAGACGCGCTTCTCAGTGGACTACACCCGATGAGGGTCACTACAAGATGAACACGGACGCTGCTCTGGCTAACAACAAGATCTGTTGCGCCGCCATCATCAAAAATCATAACGGGGCCCCGGTGGCCGTGGCCAAGAATACATATGCTGCTAACTGGGATGTTGCTACTGCTGAAGCTATGGCGATTCTTCTGGGTTTGGAGCTAGCCACTTCCCTCGACATACAACTTCTGGCTGTTGAATCGGACGCCCTCAACGTCATCAGGTGCATAAAAAGAAAAGAGGGAGTGCAGAGGCCCGACTATGGAAATCTACAACAACATCAGTTTCTTACAAAACAGAGCGGAGGCCATCTCCTTCAGCCACATCGTCCGAGATTGGAAAATATGTACATGACATGCTACACTTTTACAAACAATTCCAACTCGATCTTGTGATTTTACACAAGTTAAAATTATAGTGCAAACATCCCAAATGTAGGTGACCTTGATACTAGTTGTTCTTTGTATTTGGATTGTATCAATATTTTGTAATTTTAAGGGAAAACATTACACCCTTTTCCTTTGTAAATGAATATTTTTTGAAATGAATAAATATGAGTTGGTTTATGAAAGTTTCGTTTGTGGATATTTCAATATCTTCTCCTTTGTAGATGATTTGTTTTAAATCAGTATATATTTGAGTTAGCTTGTGAATGTTTCATCTATGATTGTTTCTAAAATATTTTTGTAGTTGGATATGATTAAACATTTGTGTGTGTGTCACTCGGTGACTTGTCTCATGCATACTTTATATACAAGCATGTCATCCTATATAGATTAGGTGACATTGTTTCTTATTAGTTTTTATAGAGATGATGACAATTATAAATGTAATCTTTAATAAGCATAGGTGACGTACTTTTCAAAGTCTACATAGTGCATAGATTACACTTAAAAGATGACGGTCATTTGGTGGATGACTGCCAACCACGTCACCTTTTAAGCTAAAGGTGACATACTTGAATGTTATGCTTGAAGTATTTTTTAGTAGAGGCTTATGACGAACCAACTTAGATTGAGGCGAGGGATGATGACGGATGGATGCTGTGATAGGTGTGGCAAAATTGAAACAACCCTCCACGCGATATGCGACTGTCCTGGGAGCAGGGAGACGTGGCTCCTGGACTGTGTGGATCTTGAATCGAACTTCTACAAGACAGAAACAATGGGGTCATGGATCAATCACAACCTGGACAAACCGTTGGGCACCAAAAGCTGGCTGGCCTTTTTTCTGACGACGTGCTGGTTACTATGGAAGGCAAGGAACGAATTTGTGTTCTCCAATCAGAGGATTCACAGGGAGTCCATCCGAGCCGAAAGCACCTGGGAGACGGAGTTAATTGGGAGGATGGATCAGCAAGCCACCCTGGCACACAAAAGAACTGAAGTCCTTCCCATCAAGCCCAAGGTCCTACCTACATGGGTGGTGATTAACGTCGACGGCGCCATGCAAAACCATACGGAGCAAGCCTGTGGTGGCTGGGTTCTAAGATCGGCAACTGGAATATGGATTAGTGGTGGAGCCATGAAGTTCAGGGGAAGAGATCCTCTTGAAGGAGAACTACAAGCCATTGCAGTTGGCATAGACGAGCTGAACAAACGCCACCACACTCAGTGCCTCATCTTAACAGACTCGAAGCTCACCGCCCAAATGCTTGACAACAAACTAGACATGCCCGGATATCTCCGAACTATAACAGCAAAGATATTGGAGTCGATGTCTGTCGTTCAACCATGCACCATTCAACACTGCAAACGAGAGGGGAATGCCTTGGCGGACCTGCTGGCCAAATGGTACCTGAAGAAATCTGTATCCAAAGTCATTCTAGATCACTGCCCCAATTTTCTTCTTAAGCAATATAATAAGGAACTGTACAATTCCAACCGGGCTTGGACCTGTCAAGACCCGGTGAATGGCCAGAGTGTCATCCCTTCATAATCTAACGCAGTGAATGTTTTTCTATAAAAAAAAGTGATCATAGATTGACATCCAGAATGAAGGAAATAGATATTAATTCATAAAATTCGAATACAAAGCAATATCTGGGCTACTCCTATGTCCTAAGGAATATAGGGTTTATCCCTTTATGAATTATATCATCATACAAACAGACAAAGAGGAAAAAACTAGGTTAAACATTTAAAAACCAATGTAAAAACCCCTAGATAAGTTGTCTTGGTGATCCTCTATGGTAGACATCTGTATCTACAATGTGCTGACCACAAATCTACACTCTAGATGTGCCCATAGCATTTCGGTCTATGGCTATCTCCTTTGTCTCCTCCTCTCCCAACTTTGTGCTTTGTTGCAACAAGATATAACATATTACTCCCTTTTGGCAGTACTCCCCTTAGGTCGTAAGTTGGGCTTTGGCCATCATTAAGTTGCATATGCTGGATTTGACATGATTTTCAGTTTGTAATGATTGCTTAAAGTCTGTACCACTAATAGGGTGTCAGTGCCACCGATTGATTAATGACTCGAAATCCTCAAACTGGTCGGTACTAATGACATATATGTTGATAGCACCTAGTTTCTTCATACAAGTTCTTATGTAATTTGGATCCTGAAGTCGGTAACAACGACTAGCTTGTCAGTGGCACCGAGTTAAAGTTCCACTGAATTCACTACGTATTAAATTGTTCACTAATATGCATTCTATATTTTACATGTACCTAATATTACTCAAACTGTGACATTCAACTTGGTACATCACATGAAAGAAAGGTCAAAAGTGGTGATCAGTTTTTTTGGTTAAAGTAAAAAATAATATGTAACTCAATATCTGAGACCCTAATTGAAAACACTTTCTTTTTAAATATACAACTAATAATTTGTATTTTAATTTAACTTTTCTATTAGTGCACTTACAAGATATGCTTTCAAAATAATCAAATATTAATCCTTTCATTTTATATTTTATGTAATAATGTTTAATAATTTCAAATAATTTCTATAGAATATTGGGTATAACATTTTATTCTCTTCTCACACTGAAGGGAAGTAAGAATGAGAATTATGTATAATGATTATAAGAAAAATAATTAAAAAAATATGATTTGCATGTGAATGGTTTCTCTTTTCCTATTTTTCGAAGTCAAATCACTAGATAAAATGATTAATTGCATTATGTAGTCACATATTTACATAATACTTTGCGTAGAAATGAACAAATATATAGTTCTATGCTGTAGTGTACATTTTCTATCATAGGTATCAATTAGAAAATAAAACCAAGTTACTCACTCATCCTTCACAATATAGTAGAGTTTGATGAAGCAAAAGAGAACTAAATGCCAAAAATTTAATATTGGATTATGTTTCATTAATAAAAAAATGGGTTTGACATAACATGTAGTAAAGAGAATAACTTATGAGTTTGATAACATGACAGAAATATTGATATATGTATACTCCATAAATGAAATGCATCCCTTGTGAAAAGGAATAAAACCTAACAAATCCTAATCTTGTTATCTGTAGAATAAAAGTCATCAAAGTTAAAGTCAATGAATTTTAGTCATGCTTTTTATTTCAACTTATAATAGGGTAGGGTAATCTATTGTCTTTTATCATACATCATTTAGCATTGCATATTGTCGTAAATTTTATATTTATTTTAGGTGTGAACCCCTATGATTACAAAAATATATAAAGAGAACTCCTACAATTATATCCTAACCACATTGTTTCTTTGTTTCATTCCATTGTTTCCTAACTAAATTATACATAATTTATCCAATAATTACATATAGGAGTACGTGCAAAGCAGGTTCATTTACTAGTATGTGTATGTGTGTATGTGTGTATGTATGTATGTATGTATATATATATATATATATATATATATATATATATATATATATATATATATATATATATATATATATATACATATATATACATATATATATATGTATATATATGTATATATATATATCTATATGTATATATATGTATATGTATATGTATATATATATATATATGTATATATATATATATATAGAGAGAGAGAGAGAGAGAGAGAGAGAGTCAGGCTAGTGTACACTCCAGTATACCGGAGGCACTGTACACCTCAGTCATTTTTAAAGATGCAATATTTTTTTGAAAAATCTAAACCGTTGATCTTCTTAAATATCTTAAGAACATACCATATAATAAATTTTAGCTCATTTGGACACTTATAGGTCATGCATCTAAAGGATATAAAAATTAGGCATTTCAAATTAGTTTGGTGCGTCGATTTTGTTTCCCTTGGATGAGTGACTTACACTCATCCAAATGAGCTCAAATTTTGTATGTGGCCTATTATTATTGTAAACATTAAGATCAATGGATTAGATTTTAGAAAAATATGGTCTAGATAGGCAAACACCATTGGGGTGTACATCGTAATCTATACACTCGAGTGTATTCTAGCCTAACTCTCTCTCTCTCTCTCTCTCTATATATATATATATATATATATATATATATATATATATATTAGACTAATGTTGTCATGTATTCAGGACTCATGCGGTCCAAATTTTACAAAATTTTAATATTCATACGAATAATGCTACACAGACTATAGTACAAATTCCAACTGAGACAAATTTTAAATTATACCCTGCTAAACAACAAAATAAGAAGAGAAATAATATGCTTCCCTCTCTATTTTTATCATTTAATAAAAAAAAATTTAAAATTCTCCCCACCTAGGGTCTACTTTTGGTTTACTTAGCATATCTCTATTAGGTTTGCTATACAGACCAGAAAGGACATCAGAAATGAGACCCTTTTTGACATAATGTGTTCATAACAACAAAATGGAGGAAAAAATTATTACTTTCCTCCTCCATTTTTGTTGTAATGCACATATGTTAAAAAAGTTCACATATCTGGTCCCATTTATGTTCTATGTATCATTTTCCTATCTCTATTCATAACACTACCCAACATAGCCTCGGTAATATTAGTATGGTCAAGTCAAGTCATGAAACCAATTCAGACCCGCTTTGAGGTTGACCGAAACGTGTTCCAATTTCAGAGCCAACCTATTGTCATGCCTATACATGACAAAAGCAATCATATAGGACCAACTTCAGCATGCGGTCCTGAGGGACACCGTGAGTTTCATCCTTATTTTATATTATATCTGCAGCAAAAGATGGTGTCGAAATATACCTAAGATAGACCCATTTAATGAAAAAAACAACATTCGCAACTCGCCGGCCGACAAGCTTGTTTACATGGCCGTTGGTTAGGTCAAAGGCCCGTGCTATCCAATACTTCAGACTATATAAATAATACAGTTTATGCATTGACTACCAAAGGTGGGCTAGCTACCAGCCAATTAACTACTAGGTCCTCACAATCGATTGTATCTGAATCGATTGATTTCAACTCCCTTCCATTTAGAGGTGTTTCCAAGGTTGTACAGGAAGAAACCATAACGGGAAACTGATGATTACAAGTAAATGATTGCTAGTGATACAAAACAAATTAATTAGGAATGCAGAAAAATTCAAACAACTATTTTATAGACCTTGAAGTGGTTGAATATTCCAATTAAACTATGCACTTACCTGCTATATGAAAAACACATAACGATCCACTTATGGCTCACACTATATTTTTTTGATATTAAACTCCACTTGTGCTTCCCAGATAAATGGGCATAACTAGAAATAAGGATGTTTTGTCTATGTACGAGCACTGAAATGCTTGAGAGAGGCCAATTACACAATTTATAGAAGATATTTGTTCTCAAACATGAGAACCAACCCTTGTTGCCGCAAGAACGCTACATCTTTGATATTGCAACAAGATCGCAATAATAAAGGAGTCAATATCAATAAGATGGAATAATAGATAGTACTTTTCTAGCCTTCTTTGTACATGATAGATGTTGGCATATGATCAAATGATCAATAACTACTTCCTGGTTAGTAATCAACATGGCCAAACCAACCCAGTCTTTAGAATATAAGGAATTGTGTAACGGAAATGGTTGACCACCATGTAAAATGAACAAACATTTTAAGGAGAGAGTGGGTTGTTTGTGGAGTGCATCACCTATATCACCATGGGCTTTTCACCCGTGACATACGTTATCAAAAGTAGAATAGCTACGTCACAGAGGCCCTAAAAATCATAGTCATCCTCTTCTCACATAGCCTTTCGGTATCCCAAGTGGCAACAATGGTATCAAATCTTTCTCTATTGATCTATCTTCTGTCACACATTGCATGTTAGCCGATCTTACATCAACACCTAATAATTTAACAATTATAGTTTGTAACCAACTCGATATTTGCTTTTATCTATTTGAAGATCTACTATCTTAATTATAAATATTGTGTTGTAGTTTCTTAGATACATATGTGTCATATTGGTTTTATTCCATTCTTGAGCCACATAATTTCGTAATACTTGTTACTTTTATGCATAGTGCATATATGCTGATAGCTAGACTCTATTAGCCCGTTAATTTTATTTAACCTGCTCTTTTAAATTCCAACATTATATTTTGTTTGTATATCAACCGATCATTTATATATCTTTTGCTCGTGTAACTGTAAACCCTTTTTTTATTTAATATTGTATGTGAGCATTCAATCCTTTCATATTGTTTTTTATCATCGTTGCCGAGTTGTGAGTATTGTACTTTTTAGCCTAGAGGAAGTGTTGTTTAGGTATAATTTATAATATATATATATATTACTTCAACATATCATGTCATCACTGTTTTAATAATCTGATATACTATACATCTTGATAATATTTTTTCTTAATGATTACATCTTAATCTAGGCAGAATACCTTGCTCACGAAAACTATTTTTGATATCTTTGTCATTGTAAATTATATATACTATTATTTTCTAATTACTTTCTATTACTTCATATGAGTTTTATAATTAAATTTAAAATATATCCAACAACATATATATTTACAATTACACTTCTTTCCCTTATGCGTACAAACCAATTTTACTTACGATTTAGGTTCACATCAATGCTAGCAAGCTCATAACTGTTGAGTTGACCGATATTAGAAAACTAAATATTGTTAATTATAAAATATGACACATAAGATTAGGCATGCCCTTATGTATGGCAATCTGGAACACACATTGAAAATGCTGCTCCAAAATCTAACACTAATACTTCTGAGGCGAAAGTTAAGAAATATGAGAAGTGGAAGATTGATGTCAAGAAGGAAAGAAGCCCGATGCTCATGTACATCTACATGGAGGATAGTTTTATTAAATTCTTTGAGACTTATGACTCGTCACACAAATTGCGGAAAGCTTTGAAGGAGAAGTATGAAAAACTAAGACAAGAACTCAACTTATCTTACAAAAGCATAACTCTGCTAAAATACAAGAGTGACAAAGATATCTATGACTAAAAACTTGTCTATCTTAGAAAATTCATTGACAGAAATATTACAAATAGAAACTATACTTATTATTTTTTCATGTAGTATTGATATAATAACTACTACTTTATGACATATCTCTTCTATATAGCATTATGAACTGCCAACTTGGCTTGGAATTGATCAAGAATTAGCTGTCTAGCCATAAGAAATAGGAAGTGAATTTGCAAAAAACAAATCTTGTGCATTGTATGCACAAACATGATTATCAAAAGGAAGAGAATAGGAGGAATAGATCAAACAAACCCATGGTTCAAATCCAACCATGAATAGGGAAAGAAGCCTAGAGGCTCCTGACATTCTTGTGGGCAATTTGGTACATGTACATCAAGTTGACCAAATAAGGATGGAAATAAGGACAAAGGCTCAAAATAAGGAGGAGAAAACAAAAGGATTTTTTCTAGCGTGACTGAATGCAACAATATAGTCTTAGCTGAACTTAATACATGGTGGGTTGATTCCGGTACAACTCGTCATATTGCAAAGACAAAACAAGAGTTGAACTTTTTTAAAGAACGTAAACTAGGGAAAAAACATAATATGTGGGTAATAACATCTAGACTGATGGGGGAATGTGTTGATACTTATCATTTTCAACTTGGAGAAATGTTATAGTTATCAAAATTGTTCTCTTACTTCTCAAAAATATTCTCTACGCTCCACGCATAAAATGTACTTTGATTTGTTACTTGTGAAAAATGTCCTAGAAGTTTGTTTTTACAAACAAGAAGGTTTTTAGTATGAGAAAAGTTGTACTTGATAATGATCTTTTATGCATTCTTATAATAGGTAATGAAGTCAATAATATTGATGCTACTTGTGATTGCTACTTGTGTGCTTTATATATGAGGGCTGAGATTGATGAGAAGCATCACATCATTTGAAGGAATCTGAAGACATTATATATCTTAGGAATTTTAGACATAATGTGATATTTTTATCAATATCAAATTTTATGTTTTTTTAGTTCTATTACCTTTGACAAGGCAATGTATGAATAATATTCTGGTTCCACTTATAAGTATTGGTTTTTGGTGATTTGACATTCTTGTGTGAAATCTTGGTCTGTGAATGTTGTTATCATGTCATTTTAATATTATACAAATATTGCTAGGACGTAAAATTTAAAATTTAAATTGTTATGTGAAAATTGATATTTGTTAGAGTAACAAATACATAAAAATAATAAATATATAAATGATGTCTATTACTCCCTCATAAATATATTGATGAAATTTTCGTCCCTAAAAATGAAGTGATGAAGATCAAACAGACCATAAAATTATATTGATGAGGGTCATGTAGCCCCTAAAAATAATAATATTGAAGGAATTAGCCCCTCAAAAATATATTTTCCAAGACAATCAAGTCCCTCAAAAATGTACTTTGAGAGTTAAGCAAGCACTTAAAAATATATCATGAAGGATAAACGGTCCCTCAATATAACATTTGTGAGGGTTACATGATGCATGACAATTGTATTTTTGATGAACAGTGTATTTGTCATAGGACCTCACGACCCATTTTTTAGGGACAAGCCAACAACCATTCCTATTTGTGAGGGTATGTAGAAAGTTTGTCACAGGATTGGTCTGTGAAGAAATACTAATTTTTTGTAGTGATACATTGTTCAAGATGTTTGGGATGAAAAATTGCAATCCAACACCTACACATATGCATATGGGAAATCATGAGCAATGTCCTTGTAATGGACAAGGACATCTAAAAATATCATACACTCAGGCAGTTAGAAGTTCAATGTATTCCATGTTGTCTATAAAACCAGACCTAGCATTTTTGTCTGGAATAGTGCATAGATATCAAATTAATCCTAGTCCAATGCATTGGGAAGTTGTCAAAAGCATCATGAAATATAGAAAAGGTACATTGCACTAGATACTAGTTTTCCACTAGAGGTATTAGGATACTTTAATGCAAACTTTGGCAGTGATAAAGATGATGAAAAGTCTACATGGGGACACCTGTTCATTTTTAGTGGTGCAATCATATCCTAGGAAAGTAAAAAAAAAGGATTCTGACTAGTTACCCATGAAGCTGAGTATGTTGCTTGTATCTCAACCACTACCTGTGTGGTATTGATTAGAAGATTTTTAATTGATTTAAATGTTATTTTGATATATTGTTCAATTAAAATATATTATGATAAATAATCATCAATTAGTCTTATAAATAGTGATGCAAATAGTTCTAAAGGAAGGCACATTGAATTGGAGTAAAATGTCATTATACATGTGAAATAGTACAAAAAGGTGAAATAGAAATTACATATATCCCAACAACTGATATAATTGGTAATTCATTGACAAAAGAAATTTTACCAGAACTTTTCACTAAACATGATAGTTTAATGGGATTGAGAAATTACACTTTACATTAAATATTTGTGGATATAAAAAACTAGTGGGAGAATTCATATAAAAGAAAAAGAACAATGATGTATTTTGATATAAGTGCATTAGAATTAATATTTCAAACGAATAGTGGAAGCAATGCTATATGGTCCTTATGACCAAGTAAGAGATGTTGGCATATGGTTAAAGGACCAATAACCACTCTCCTTGCTAATAGATGACACAGGACAAAATTGACCCAATCCTTGAGATATGAGGAATCACATAAAGGAAATAGTTTACTGTTATGTAAAATGAGGAAACATTTTTGGGGCAGAGTGGGTTATTTGGGAAGTACCTCACCAATATAACCATGGGATCTCCATTCATGAAAAACACACCAGAAGTGGAATAGCAACAACCACATAGGTCCTAAAATCCCTAGCCATCCTTTCCCTCACATAGCCTCTCGGTACCCCAAGAGGAAACTATAAGTATGTCCCCAACATCGTCATTGTAGATGTAGTAGTTAAAGGATGATACTATGAGTACATTGTTTAGCTAGTAATCTTTGGCCGAGGGGAAATATAAACTTAGCTTATTGCTTTACCCAACTTTTAATTTTTTGGTTAATTAATAATAACTTATAACTTGAAATGCAATCTGTCCATGATTAAAATATGTTTGAAATGCAATTTGAAATGGAATTAAGAATAAAAGGAGGTAAAAATAATATTGAGGAATTTTGTACATGTAAGATTGAAAAAAAACTCAGACTAATAAAAGTATGCATCAGTTGATGCACGAGTGACATTAATTGATGGATGCATTACATTGATCGAAAGGGTCAACGGTCGGTTGTTAAGACTGAAAAGAATCCACACATGGGCCACATTGACCAGATCACATATGCTAAAGTAGGAAGCTTTGGTCGTGCCACAACGATCGATGTAGGACAATCAATTGGACCCCTCAGGCTTGTCCCTACATGCTTCAGGTGGGGTCTACATGAATCAAACAACATGTGCCAGTCGATGCATGTATTTTTGTAGTGCTTTTTCACACATAGTTCACCAGCTTCACAGAGCACTCTAACAGAAGGTCGATGTAGCTATAGCCAATGCCACATACCTTAACATGCAATTAGAAAAATGGAGTAAAATCTATATTTACCTAATACATTAATGGCATTTGAGACTTATCTTGTAATATTATTATCCAGTTACCCAAGTCAAAGTGGTGACAATTAAGATGGAGATTCTAGGGCAAAAAAGGGGATAGTTAGATGTAAAACTGATGAGTTGAAATCCCAAAATCTGGGATGATTAGACTAATATTCAAGCTTAGTAACTAGACTTAGAGTATAAGTGAGTGGAAAATCACAAATCTATCGTGATTTTATAGTTTTTGAGAAAAATGTGAAGAACATAATATACATTGTTACCCTGATTAGTTGCTTCTAGATTATCAACTCTAAATCTATGATATAAGTTATGTGATTGATTGAAGTAGTAAATTTGTGATGTATTAAGTCGTATTTATCATGGGATATCTCACATGCAATTTCATGTCGAATTGTGACAAGAAAATTAGAGGCACTAATACACCCAGTTTGCACGAATTTTGCAGTATCAAACTAAATGCAAAATAAATTGTTAAATTACTTTGACAATTTCTAGTTATGAATTCAATTGTAAAGTGTATATATCTCTTTAAGCATTTTGATACACATTCAATGTGTTTAATTAAAGAAAAAATAATATTAATGAAAAATAGTACGCATTCTAAAGTTTATTGCACAAGAAGAGAATAATGGGTGTATTAAATACATATTTAACCTAAGAATGTACAATATAGTTAATTGATTAATGAAGCTAAAGAATAAATAGATTTAGTTTTCTTGAACACCATTGAATCCATCAATATATGAGCAGTTATAGAAAAGGGGTATGGTTGTCGATGTATGTATATTAAGGGTGACCTAAATGACTTATAGTCAATGCATGAGAAAGATGGAATAATGTAAGTAGTAAAGCATCCTCGCCCTTTGGCACTATCAAAATATTGAGGAAAACATAGCTTACTAATAGTGGCCCTACTAATGGCATACGATAACTTTTCTTACTTATGAAGTCCATACCGGTGGGTGAAGTATCTTCACCTACTAGTACTAGCCCTGTTTTGTTGAAGAAACCCGTAACTTAGACTTTAGGATAGTCAACAACCTAGGTACTTCTCGATGTTTGTCATGCCTAGTGTATGGAAATCAATGTATACGATTATAAATTTCATTGGTGCTTATAATCTCTTAAGATTTCATGGCTGCTCCAAAAAAAATAGAGAATAACAGATTTAAGCTAAATTCCACTATCAATCCAAACTATCCTGTCCAGAGTTATTAGTTCCTTAATATCTGATATGATGGTCAGAATCCAAATGTAAAATGCAAACCCAACAGTAATTGCTTGACCAAAAACCCGGTGGTTACTAATCTGGAATCAACCAATTGAACCGTTGATGTGAACCTGGATGCAAGTTGTGTTTGAGCAGCACGCAAAGGTGGCAGGGACAGGATAGGATGGACGAATTGTTCTCAACCCAAATGAATGGGGGCATATTGGCTAGTCTAGGTCTATGAGATCGGATATGTCATGGACCTTATGATCTCTAGCCGTAGCTGACGACGTGGGGTGTTTGAAGATACCACAATCTGAACAGTACCCACTACTGGCTTGAATATGCATCAGGGAATTTGGATGGAATGAGCAGGGACGATGGGAGGAGTAAATTGAGATGAAAGATGATAGGACGTGGATGGTGCTTCTGTTTGCTATGGCATCTTTGCTCGGCAGCACTTGGCAACGACGGATGGGATGTGACAAAAAGGAGAGATGGGGCCGCGGTGGTGCAGTAGAGATCAACATTGCCACTTGCATGCCCCTCATATCGTGAACAGAGACATCGGTGAGGTGGGGATGATAGAAGAGAGAAAGAGAGAGGCGGGGATTCCGGGTTGGCGTGTCTTGGGGAGTTGGGTCCATCGTCATCTCGTCAGGTTGACTGAGGCCGAACCACCGCTGCGCTATTCGCCTCGTCTCTCTCGGTCATTTGCTCTTGGACCTCTTGGTATCTTCCTCCTCAGTTACTCCTCCCCCAGTCCCTTGTTCCACTATCCTGTCATCTCTCTCTCTACCCTTCCCCGGGCCTTCCGATTTGGATTATTAGGGCATACCCCATGTGTTGGACAGCTGTACGGCGAGGTGCCAAGCCGCCTTGTTGACCAGCTGACTACACGTTGTAAGTTTCGCACAAGATGTTTACCATTATTACATAGTCGTACAACGCATTGAAATCGAACATGCAAGATATAGAACACAACAATACCAGTCAAACAATCCAAAAAGCCAAAGCATAACAAAGAAAATAAATATGGAAGAACATCTATACTATATAAAACAATCCGTTTTGGATTAGTCATCAATTTTTTCTAACATTTTTATAAATTACAAACGGATCCTTTGTACCAAAGAAAGCCTCACATAAACAGTTGGATGTAACTTTTTTTATTATTTTTTTAAAATTATTCTATATTATAAAAAACAAGCCGTTTTAGATTAGTCATGTAATTTTTTTAACATTTTTATAAATTACAAACGCGTCCTTTATATCTACGAAAGGCCCACAGAGGGGGTTGGATGTTATTTTTTCTTCATTATTTTTTATAATACATATTGGTCCCTTTGTGTTTACACCATAATCTTTAATTTGACTAATCCAAAAATGGCTTGTTTTATATAGTATAGATTATATATTATATGTGGAGATTCATATATACTAATATGTGGATGCAATTTCTTCCATTATTTTTTTAAAATTACATGTTGATCGCGTGTATACCACATTTTTGTCTTTGATTTTTTTAATTATATATTATATTAGGAGACTCATCTATACTATATAAAAAATGTGCGAAGGGGGTCAGATGTAATTTTCTCCATTATTTTTTTGAAACAACATATTGGTCCCTATGTGCGTACATCACACCTTATAATTATAGTAGGGGGCTCATCTATACTATATAAGAAAGCCCCGACGGGGGTTGGATGTGATTTTTCCCATTGTGTTTTAAAATTACACATTGATTTGTGTGTGCACACCACACTTTTGTCTTTAAAATTTTAAATTATATATATATATATATATATATATATATATATATAATGTGTGTGTGTGAATGTATATATATGTATATATATGTATGTATATATATATATATATATATATATATATATATATATATATATATATATATATATATATATATAGTCAGGCTAGAATACACTCGAGTGTATCCGAAGCGGAATACAATCAAGTAGTTTTTCATGATGCAATATTTTTTTTGAAAATATAATCTGTTGATCTTCTTAAACATCTCGTGAACAACTCATACGCAAAATTTGGGCACATTTGGATATGTATAGCTCATGTTATGAAGACCGCAAAAATTATGCATTTCAAATTAGTTTTGCGCGTCGATTTTGTTGCCCTTGGATGAGTGACTTACACTCATCCAAATGGGCTCAAAATTTGTATGTAGCCTAGTTATAGTATGACGGTGAAGATCAACGGTTTACATTTTGTAAAAAATAGTCTTGATATGAAAACACATTTGAGTGTATTCGTGCGATCCGTACACTCGAGTGTATTCTAGCCTGACTCTCTCTCTCTCTCTCTCTCTCTCTCTCTCTCTCTCTATATATATATATATATATATATATATATATATATATATAGTCAGGCTAGAATACACTCGAGTGTACAGATCACGCCGTACACCTCAATAGTGTTTGCCTATCTAGACCATGTTTTTCTAAAATCTAATCCATTGATTTTCAAGGTTACAATAATAATAGGCCACATACAAAATTTGAACTCATTTGGATGTGTGTAAGTCACTCATCCAAGGGCAACAAAATCAACGCACAAAACTAATTTGAAATACATGATTTTTGCCTCCTTTAAATGCACGACCTATAAGTGTCCAAATGAGCTAAAATTTATTATATAGTACGTTCTTATGATAATTAAGAAGATCAACGGTTTAGATTTTTCAAAAATGTATTGCATCTTCAAAAATGACTGAGGTGTATAGTTCCTCCGGTACACTCGAGTGTACACCAGCCTGACTTATATATATATATATATATATATATATATATATATATATATATATATATATATATATATATATATATATATATATATATATATATATATATATATATATATATATGAGGGGGACTTATCTATACTATAGAAGAAAGTCTGTGGAGGGGTGGGATATAATTCTCTCGATTATTTTTTGAAATTACATACTTGTCCATGTGTGTGTACACCACACTTTTGTCTTTAATTTCTTAAATTATATATTATATTAGGAGACTCATTTATACTATAAAACAAAGTCCACATAAGAGGTTGGATGTCATTTTCTTTATTATTTTTTAAGATTACATATTGGTCCCTATCTGTGCAAGAAGACCTATTAACATATATATTGTACATATTTATTACATCTTCTTATTTTGAAAGTCTAACTTAGAAATACTCATAGCAGCCTACTAAGGCATCGTGCATAGCATGGATTTTATGCCTAGTGTGAGGTAAAGAATGTGGATTCAAAGATGTCGTGAAGACGGAATCTGTCTCTCAAATTTAATTAGACGCACCTACTACTCACAAGAGAGCGCTAATTTACCATCCGTTGATTCCATTTGTGTCACGGAAAAAACAATCCTAATCACATAATAGCAACAACAACAAGCATAGTTGCAATGGGATTGAAAGGGAGATAGCAAGTGGTGGTTAATCACTATGGAAGTCAGCGAACACAACAGACGTTTTTCTGCAATGAAGCAATGGGAACAAAAATGGTAGACACAAAAATTGACTCACACGTAAATAGAGAACAACAACTTTGAGTTGTTTGCCTAGGACAAATAGGCTCCTATATAAAGGACATGACCAAATTAGACGTCCAACTAGCTGTCCCCCCCTTCAATACTAATGATTCTTGTGTCAACAAATTTCAATATAATTGGATCTCACCAATGAGCTCTGAGGATTCTCAAACATATGGCTAATGAAATTGGATGCAAATATAGAAAAGGCGGGGGTTTATGGAAATGGTCATTTGAGTGATCAATGATAATTCAAGGCATCTTTGGAAAAAACAAGTTTATGTAAAATAAAAAATCAAAAAAGCATAATGTACCAAGCAATAACAATATGTATTTTAGATGGAATGATAAACGACCCACTTGATTGTCCACACATACCAAACAAGTGTGAGCATAGCACATATTACATTAGATTCTTCTTCTTACTCTATCATCAAGCTTCTCACAACCCTAAATTTGAATAAGGATTCGTCCACACCTGCAATATCATCATCCTCTTTTATTCATTTCAGACCTAGAACCATTCCAAATGTCTATCCTTATCTAGCCATTGTTAATTTTGTAAACTTTGTTTCTATTTTCTCAACTCCATGAATTTCATATACTAGGAAGTTATCATGCGAGCACTGATGGAGGGCACGTGAGTTGATGGATTCATCGACAAAACATATCTACCTCCAGTAACTACGAACCTGATTGTAAAAGAGTGAAAGTCAGTCCCAAGTTCATATCTTAGACAATAACAAATTATCTTGTCTACATGGGAAATCTATCCAAGGGGATGCCGGTTGAGGTTGTCGAGTTGACCAAATCAAATGAGGTAAGGGACAAAATCAATTCTTACTTTATAAAATCCTCTTTGTCAAATGAGTTCGAGATTGTTTTACAATTTAGGACCATTCACAAAGGTTCATATCTCCTTTTAGTTAGCATGGAAAACTTCAAGAACTATGTGTTCAATTAGATGCCTTAGGAAAACCTCTCAGTAGGCCTAAGAATGGGTTGGGTTTTGCTGAACTCAACCCGAATACACCCGACACAAAATGATCCAGATGTGAACATACCTAAACCAAAACTGACCCAACCCAACACAAAATCATAAAAACATTGTAGTACAAATATTAGAAAAAAATATTGCAAACCCAAAACCCGATCTGACCTGACCCAAAATCTGGACAAACACAGAGATATCCAAATCTCTGAATCAGATCAAGTAGGATTGGGTCAGGTTGGGTATTTTTACACCCCTACCTTTTAGTGATGTTGATAAATTTAGGTCTCTTATGAATAGTTAAGACAATCTGAATATGATAGCTACTCTGAACTATGTTACAAAATCAATTATTTGTCATGATGAGGCTATAGGCATGTTAAAATAATTTGAAAAGCTTATCACAAGAAGAATGAATTAGTCTATTGTTCCTTTCTTAGTCATGATGAAAATCAAACTATTTACATGACAATGGAATCAGTTTAATAAAGATAAAAGTAATTGGGTAAAAGGAAGAGGTCAATGTTACATCAATAATTCCTATAAAGTACTCAATTTGTAGGGTTCTGTGGATGCACCAGGCATAATAGAAGAAACAATATATAAATCTAATCAACATTCCCATGACTAGATCTCGTCAACAACAATAATGAGAAGGAATAAAGTGAGGTATATCATTGTCGCATAGTAGATCTAGCAATGGTGCTCACAAGAATTTAGACAAAGGAGGATGTCTTTGATGTTCTCCCAATGTAGCCACATACACGTCTACATCTCTAAATCAACCACTAGGATGAGGGAAATCCATGTTGCACTCTAAGAGTTGGTGGGAAGGGAGTAGCCTTCTCACCGGCAACATGCTAGCATTGTGCAATCTTACCTTATATCTATTTCTCCTTGTCGATAATGATGGAAAGAACAATGGTGTCATAAAAGTATAACCAAGATTGTCCATCATGCCCCTATGTATAGGAAAGGCAATGAACCATGTGTTGTACTAAACCCTAGGAAATAAAAAGACAACGGTTGACTTTTAGCATCCCTCTCATGGATAACTTGTTGATCAACTGGTTTAGTCTAGTTGATTGACTGGATGGGTTAGGATGCTTTTCAACGGTCCATCTAGACTTCCAATCTTGTAAATGGTCAATCTAGTGGATTGACTGGAATGTGTCAAAACCTACTAGATTTTTTCAGCTAATCCATTGATCTGGTCCATTTGATAGACTGGATGTTCTAGTCAACCAAATGATCTAGTCTAATCATTCGACTAGGCCAGCCAGTTGAACGATTGGATGGATCTTGGCCCGGTCAATCAATTGGGCCTTCCTGTCAATGGACCAACCTGTCTAGTTATTTGATTGGACTTTCCAATTGATTGACTGGGCTTCCAATTAGTCCATAATTGATTCAGTTGAATAACTGAACCTTTTATTAACCAACTAATCATGTGTTTGTTATTATACTCTTCTTTCCTATATAGCTGACCCTTATGATCCAAAATATCTTGGTCGTGATATCCATGGTTTTATTACGATTTCACAGACAATGATTGGTATCTATACAAACTTCATTTTCACCCAAGTAATTGTAGAGGTTGGAGAACAACTTCAAACTAGTATACAATGATCATATAATCCCTTTGTATTCAATATAAAAATTGAATATGAGCCATAAATACATCATCCTCTCGATGTTCAATGTTTGTTCCTTGTTATAGAGTAGATTATTTGAGATATATGCAAGATCAAAATATATATTGACTCACATGAGCATGCCCATGAATTTCATAGTCTCACTCTTCAAGTGGCCAAGATATCTCTCCAATAGGAGGGATACATTCCATCTACATCATTCACAATAATCTTTGTGTCAAAATACACTCACGCACTACTTGTACAGAAAACCTTATTCAAGGTCATGTTTAGTAGTGTTAAAGCCCACCAAACATCATGATATTATTGAGTGACTTTAGTTCTAAGGACAACAGTCACCACTATCACATAGAGATATGATTCTGATAGCCATTTAAAGCTTAAATATATCATACATAAGTTGGGTATGTCCAATAAATTTGTTAAAAATAAGTATATATGTGTTTGAACTGATATCCAATATCAAGAATAATGATATGTAGTCATCAATAAACACACATCACTAGTCTTAATGTATTACTATTGTCTTAATTTTCACAATAATATTCAACTAGGGACATATACAATAGTGGATAATATTAGCATGCACATTATATCATTTTCATGTCCTCAACCTGAAATCACATGTCATTAAGACATTCCTTCTTAGGATACTATTGTAGTTATTCAACATCTCATATTGAAGCAAACATAATAATTGGAATTGCCTTAATTGAATATCAAATCAAACAGAAAGTTTTCCACAAAAATCATGATATGATGTGCTCTCAGGGGATATTACCAAAATGTTCATATCATAACAATAGTAATATTGGAAACCAATTCAATTCTCAAGGTCGATAATTGGTCCAAATTATGAAACTTATGAATAATGAATAAAGGAAGACAAATAATTTAGTGTCAAATATATTCTAGAAGAGGTCATGATGCCTTGAGATATTGGCATAGATTCTATAATAATTACAAAAGAATAGAGATGCCTAGGATTCTATGTGGGAATCAAAGTCATTAAATTTCGTCAAGCTCACTAATGATAAAGTGGTGTGATGACATGTTGAAATGAAGAAATAGAACACTAGTCTCAACTACATGCATTATTAGTAGCATGATTCTTATTATGGACATACATATATAATAATAAGATGTGATTAGATATCACTCTAGTATCACCATTGCATGGTGTAGTTATCACATAACCATCTCCTCAGAAATCACCCATCCAAATTTCTCATCTAGGGATTGTAAAGAAGAAACTGATATCCTATCTTTGGGTTTGAAGTTTCTCTACATATAGAATTTGATAAATAAGAAATATTTTGTCCAAAAAATTTTTAAGTGGTAAGAAATAATTTATCTAGAGTGAAATATTGTTCATATAGTGAAGATGCAATGGAAACAACCAAATATGGGTAGTGGGGCTACTCTACACACCTCAATGAGAATACTACTCACTCTTAATGGTAGAGGCATGATTATAAATGGAATAGGGAGAGGGCATATAAACCAGAGGGAGAAGAATTACAATCTTGGTATGTGATAGACTATTTTTATATCTAGAGATGTATGAAATAGATATGGAAACAAGAGATTTCCATAAACATTTATTGTGGATCCCTCCTCTTCTCTGTCGTCTCTCCTTCCTGGAGGACAATAAGAGTTGTGAAAATCATTTGGAAGATGGATCCGGAGATCAAGATGACCTTCTCCTTATATTGGACTTAATTATTAGTATGTATGCCGAGAGAGCCAATCATATGATGATTGTAATGGAATATCTTGTAAATGATTTGATTAATAATAAAAGCAATATTCCAATTTATTCTATTTTATTCAGTTATGAGATAATGATATTACATAATAAATGTGTAAAGAATGATATTACTCAATAACATATGTCTTCAGGTTGAGGACATGAACAATGAGATCATACATATGTTAAGAGTATGTGCATTCTTATTATGTCCCTAGTTGATTATTATTGAGGAAGGATAATAGACAAAAATAACACATAAGACTAGGGTGTGTGTTGGTTGATGAAAGAATCTCATTAAGTCATGATATGTGATATCAAAATAAAAACATACATAACTCCCAGAGAATAGTGTATCAGACAGACCCACCTTGAGAGTGATGCATGGAAACCATGATTCATAGTCAAAATCATCTCTCATAGTGATCGTGGTGATTGTAGTTCTTAGGTTTAAAATTACTACACTCAACACATGTCATTCGATTTACTCTGACATCATCCACCACGACCTTGAACAAGGGTTACCATAAAGATGGTGTTGAAGTACATTGTGACACACGGGGATGACTGTGAGTGATGTAGATGGGATTTTTCCCTCCTGCAAGAGTATGATGTCTTGACCACTTGATAAGAGAGACTGAGAATTATATGGCCATGCTCATATGAGTCAATATGTGATATTGATCTTACATATATCTCAGACAATCTGCTCTAGTTCAAGGGACATGGATTGAACATTGAAGAGGATGTGATTCCATGCCTTGAGTTCAATCTGGATACCAGTGAAAAAGGAACTATACAATCATTGTAACACCAATAATAGATTGTAGGTTGAAGTTATTCTCCAACTTTAATGATTCAATATGTGATATTGAGCTTATATATATCTCATAGAGTTTGCTATAGTTCAAGGAACATGAATTGAATTTTGAAGAGGATGATGATTCTCTACCTTGAGTTCAATCTAGATATCAGTGACAAAGGAACTATACGATCACACTATAACACCAATCACAGATTGTAGGTTGAAGTTGTTCTCCAACTTTTTGATTACTTGGGAAGCAATGATGTCTTTCTAGATACCATTCATTGCTCGTGATGTCATAAATTAGTTATGGACATTCACTGCTAACATGACTTGGAACCTATAGGGTCACACACATAGGATACACCTAGAATAGGAATTTATTCATGAATGATGCTTAACTTGATTACTAAAGTGTTTAGGTATTCAATTTAAACAACACTGGTTGTTAATTGAATGGACTGTGAATCGACCGATTCAAGTGTTGATCGATCAATTTAGGTGTCAGGTCAATTGTAACTAGCATTGACAATTAGAAATATGAAATGATGGGTACAACAAGTGAACTGATCGTCTCAAATCTGTAAACCAACCGGTTCAGGTTGTGAACAAAGTGTTTAGTTGATCAATATGATTGGATCAAGGACTAATACTGGCGTCATGTTGTGCATTAAATATTAATTACCAATACAATTGTGGTTGAAAGCATGATAAAATGATTGGTTCAAGAGTTGAACCAATCAACTCACTTGTGAATTGACTGGTTCAATAGTTAAATGATCGGTTCAACGTTTGTATGTTCCAAAAAAAAGTTCATGACATTTTGTCCTTTCAATTCCTGCTCTGACTGGAACTCCTAACCCTAACCCTCGTATAAATAGAGGGACATTCGAGGCTTTCTAGAGATACAACAATGAACTCTGACAATTGTTGTCTTATTAAAATTGTGGTAGCGTGAGGACCCAAGCAAGTTCTACCTATTTAAGGGAGGAACAAAAAGGGAGAGACAATTGGGTGAGCAAGTTGACGCTAGCACGTTGACTAGAAGGGATAACTCATTCTTATCCATTCATATAGAATGACAAGAGTTCCCAGTGGTCTATGTGGACTAGTACAGAGGCGAGGAGGCCTTTCCCACCCTCTAGGAGGACACAATCAACTGTTGTCTACGATGATCAATCACGAGGCCATCACCAACAGTCATCCAGGTGAAAGTTGAAGGAGCACGTTGCAACAAGGGATAGTCGATGCACTTGCTCCAGGACCAAGTATAAACCGTGCAACCCTCTTTCCCATTACATAGTTATTAACACAATCTACTATACAAGAAATATGGCGCTAATATTTTTTCATTTCTGTAGTGATATCTAATGCCATATTTTCCTACATTGGTATCAGATCCATGCCAATTTACTATGCTTTGGGATTTAATTGATATGATCAAATTTTAGTTTTATCATTTATTTGTTGCATACAATGTGAATACTTAAAATGATTAGTATGCATATCCGATTAAATACCACATACGATCCTAACTATATATATATATATATATATATATATATATATATATATATATATACTTACACATACACATATATATACATATATATATATATATATATACATACACATACACACACACATATATATATATATATACATACACACATATATACATATATATATACACTTTATATATATATATATATATATATATATGTATATATATATATATATACATACATACATACATACATACACATACACACAAATATATATATACATACATACATATATATACATATATATATATGGGATTGTATTGAATGCCCGCGCGGGTAGCCATGTTAAATACCCATGTCATTGAGTAACGGTGGCATGATCTGTAATTAAATCAAAATCAATTACGCTTGCATGGTGGCGGTGGCATCTATTGTAATTATGTAAAATTCATTCACGTATGCATGGAGTTGTGGTGGTAACTATTTGTAATTATACATAATTCTTGTACGTATGCATGGAACAATGGTGGCATCATTTTTTTAATTCCAAATTCATTACTAGTGCATGGGTGCAATGCCACTATTGTAGCTAGACGACAATTAATTATGAATGCATGCACTAGTGGGAAAGATAGAGGACATTGAGACATCCATATTAGATGAATAAAAAAGTGAATGAGGACAAATACTTTAAATAATGTTCACTCTAAACACATATTCACCGTTGACTCATAATTAAGAGATATTCCATGTAGTTTCCATGTACGTAGTTCAACCTACATGTCAGATATAAAAGTTGCAATCAAGCAACCTAGAACGGATCTTAGCGTACATAATCTGGATACATTATGTGATACAGTCAGGTTGTATTACAAGACGTCATCTTAAGTTACAGTTTTTTCATCCTCATTACAATTGTTTTATTTGTATTACATAATGTTCCTTCTTATTACAATTTATTTTGTACTAAAGTTCATTCTCATAGATAAAAAATTAATAGCTACAGATTGTAATATCGGTTGTCAACCTTAATTATAACTTTCTCATTTTCATTGTGGATTCTCAGTGCTCATTACAAAACATTCCTTATTATAATTTTTATGTACTTCGGTTCATTTTCTTAGATAATAACACTTCATACATGCAGGTTGTATTACAGAATGTTATCATCGGTTACAAATTTCATTCTCATTATAAATTCTCTATTTTTATTATAATGTGTTCCTTATTATTACAACTTTTAATGTATCGAGGTTCATTCTCTTGGAAAGTAAACTTTGATACATCTAGATTGTATTACAAAATGTCATCCTTGGTTACAATTGTTTCTTTTTCATTACAAATTATCTGTTCTGATTACAAAACTTTCTTTCTTATTACAAATTATCTACATTAGTTATAATTCACTATACGTCATTAGAATGCCACTTGTTTACTTAGTTATTACAAATTATCTACATTAGTTATATATAATTTCTCTTAGATAGTGGAATTTGGTGCATTCAGATTTGTATTACAAAATGTCACCCTTGATTACATATGCTTCCTTTACATTACAAATTATCTATTTTGATTACGGACATTTCTTTCTTATTACAAAACGTCATCTTTCTTTACTCGTCGTTGTAATTCACTATACGTCGTTAGAATACCACTTGTTTACTTGCTGTTATTTCTTATAATTATTGTCTTTGTAAGGATAAATGATATGTTGTAATAAGAACACAAAATCTGTACTAGAACGGAAAAATTTGTAACTAAAAATGATGTTACATAATACAATCTGAGAGTATCATAGATTCTGTAAGGATAATTGTTATATTGTAATGACAACATAGATTCTATAATGGAACAAAAATATTTGTAACTAAGGATGACATTCCGTAATAAAATCTGAAGTATTATATTATTTCCAATATATTTATTTGTCTCCACAAAATGACACCACTGTAATGATTTTAGACATGTTACATTGGGAATTGGTATATTTTATGATTGGTACGTGTCCAATATTGATGTGGTTGGCACCAACTAATTTTACTCTTAGACCAATCTTGCACCGCCACTCCATGAACATATAAGTATTTATAAAATAATTACCAATAGTGCCACCGCTATTCCATTCCATGCACGTACAGCAGATGCAAATAATTACAATTATTGCCACCTCTATTCCATTTCATGCACGTACAGCAGCTGCAAATAATTACAATTTTTGCCACCATTACTTTAGATCATTATAACACAATGTATAATGACGCACGGGTAACTCCGCTTCACTACCCGCGCGGGCAGCGAGTGAATTGCCTATATATACATACATATATATATATATATATATATATATATATATATATATATATATATATATATATATATAATAAATATATATATATATAGACATGTTGTCCTAAAAATTGGTTTTGATGGTGTATGCTAGCATGTTAATGGCCAATAACCCTCTAGACCTTTGTTCTTGATTGAATGGTTGTTATTCATATTTATATCTCAATTTGCATACTGAGCCTCTATCTCCTTTTCAATATGTAAAAGTTTGAATTCTTTCCTTCCTATGCTCCCCTCAAATATAACTCAAGGTTTCTTTATTCCATGTAATATGTTAAATATAATTAGGATAGTTTTAATTCTTGTTATGACAAAGAAGACCATACGAGCCGCCCGTTTCAGAAGATGAACTGATAGGCTGGTGGACTAAGGAGGCTAGACGACAGGAGGAGGTGAACTAATCGGTTGGTCACCCAATCGATCAACTGGAGGTGTCTATAAGTCACCTGGATAAGAGACAAGTTAGTCGATCTGACAAATTGACAGATTGACCAGGAGGCCAACTGTTTAGTTAAAAAGTTGAACTGGTCATCCTGAACTAGTTCTTGCACAGATCTTCATCAACAACATGTTGCTACATATGATGCGGACCTTAGGTGGTATTAAATTCCTTGTGGCTCCAAGGAATTACTAGTATGGCCATAACCATAACTTGTGTTTTATAATTGAATGTTTTCATTTGTGTAATATAGCATGTATATGATACATACTATAATTATGTGGTGATTGGATATGTATATGTATTTATATAGAATCCCTTGATTAATATTAACCCGTAGATGCTTTCTATAAGCAAGGCACATGAAAATCTTGATCGACTAAGCATAATTTATGCCAAAGCATGGTGTGTCATCTGTCTCATCAAAGTGTGATGGTAGATATGTAGATCTACCAAAGTAGGTTACCTATTCTATTGTATTAGCTTTTGGGTCAGGCTTATCTAGGTGATCTTAATGAGATTAAGTACCTAGAAGCACAATGATGGTTAGTGGTAAGGAATTTCACACACAATCTATCCAATAGTTACATTTAGATGCAATGGGCAAAAGTTTGCTGCCTAAATAGTCAAGTTGTGGCTGATCAGACAAAGCTCACTCATGATTTGACAAAGTATGGATCTTGGCTCACTAGAAGATTGTATGCTGCAATCTTCTGAACTCGTAGTGAGGGCTATCAATTTGAACAAAATAGTGGAAGTGATATTAGTTAATGGCCTAATTAATATCGTCAATATTATCAAATCAAATCAAAAGTGTTTATAAAAAGTGCAAATTTTACCCTTGTAGATATAAATGGAAAACACACAATAATTGTGATCAGTCCTTGAGAAGGACAATCTAAATGGGTAAACTTCCATAAATGGTTCAGGACATTGAGAAGCATTCTCTATGTCCCTGAAATACTAGTGCGAGTGGAACCCACTCCATATTTGCATAAGGCTGAAATGGATGCTTACTTGAAGCATGCCAATGATGCCATAGACATCAAGCACCTTATTTTGGGTTTTATGATATATGACTTGAATAAACAACATGATAATCAAGAAAGGTATAATGTCTCTAAGGCAATGTTTGAGTGCAAAATGACAGAGCAATCCAATAAATCCCCATGTGCTCATTATGAATGGGAATGTGGAGCATCTAGAGAGATTGGGATTTCCTTTAGGTCAAGAGTTGTCCTCGGATATGATCTTGCAATCATTGCCTGAATCATATACCAGTTTATCGAGTGCTATCACTTGAGTAACATGGCTAAACTATTGTCTAAGTCTCTTGACGTGTTTAAATGTCGAAGCACAAATGAAGAAGGATAAACCTATTATGGTGATCAATGGAATATATTCTAAGGAAAAAAGTATGGCCAAGAAGTGTTTTGTGGCTATAAGCTGAAGTTCAAGTCTTCTGAACTCAAAATAAGGAGAGGGTTAAGGAAACCAAGGAAGACGAAGCAAGGGATAGATAAATCTACTTCTAGTATGTACACAATTGAGATTAACTTCACTACTTCTTCATCTTGGGTATTGGATGATGATTGTAATGGGATACTTTGTATGATTGTAATAGGATACTTTGTAAATGATTTCAATAATGTATGCCCATAGAGCAAGTCATATGATGATTGTAATGGTCGAGTAGCACTTGCTTGGGCTCTCTCGGTTACCACAACTAGACATGACAACTTTGTAGAGCAACTGATGTTCTGAGTTGTGCTATGAGAATCCCCCAATACCCCTCTATATATAGGAGGGGTTAGGGTTCTCAGCCCCAGGAAATGCAGGATTAAAGTGGGAGTAGAAGGGTCTGAAATTTCCACAAACAGATTGCTCTGCGGCAAGCGATCCGGTTGTTTCACAAACGAACTGGTCAGTTGGGTGTGTGAGATGGCCGATTCACTTAGTGAACTGGTCAGTTCACTTCCCAGACTTGCCTCCAATTGACTTTCCTTTTTCATTTCTAATTGATACTAAATAAATTCAGGTCCCAATCGAATTGTACAAGTGAAATGAAATTTTTTTCTCACAAATTGGGACAACCCAACACTACTCGTTTGGACACATGAACCAATTAGTTCACCAGAGTGAACCGATCGTCTCACTAGACATGAGATGATCAGTCACCCAGTAAACTGGTCGGTTGGTGGTCCAGGTTGTGTAGAAATCAGTCATGCAGTTCTCAATCAATTCTATAGTCTAATCAATTAGTTTAACATTTGAACTTAATGATTCTGAGTCAAGTCAATTGATTGAATGTTTAATTTAATACCTAAACAATTTAGTAATCAATCTAAATATCATTCATGGATAAACTCCTCTTCCAAGGTTAATCCTACGAGTGTGACCCTATAGGTCCCATTTCACATTGGCAGTGAAAGTCCATAACCACTTATGACTTCACAAGCAAAGAGTGGTGCCTAGTCACACATCAGTGCTACCCAAGTGAAAAGGAAAGTTGGAGAACAACTTTGAACCCTACAATCTGTAATTGGTGTTACAGTGAATGTATAGTTCTTTTGTCACTAATATCCATATTGAACTTGAGGAGGCATGGACATGTCATCCTCTACAAACTTTCAATCCATGTTTCTTGATCTAGAGTAGTCTGTCTGAGATATTTGTAAGCTCAATGTCACACATTGACTCACAAGCACATGGACATGCTTTTCTTAGTCTCACTCATTAAGTGGCTAGGATATCATACTCCCTTAGGAGGGACAAATCTCATATCTATCACTCACAGTCAAAACCCCATGTGTCAAAGTCACCCAATCATCACCTTTATAACAATCCATATTTCAGGACTGCGTTTGATGATGTCAAAGTGTACCCAATGACATGTGATGAGTGTAGTGATTTCAGGTCTATGAACCACAGTCACCACCAATACTATAAGAGCTAATCCTAACTAACCAAGCGTAGTTTCTATGCATCACTCTTATGGTGAGTATGTCCGATACACTATTCTCTTACACATATCTATGTGTTTGGTTTGATATCCTATCATGACTAATGAGATTCTTTCATCAACCAACACACACTCTAGTCTTATGTGTTATTGATGTCTATGGTTATTTGCACAATAACAACTGACTAGGGACAAAACAGGAATGTATACTCTTAACATCTGTATGATCTCTTTGTTCAAGTTCTCAACCCGAAGGCATACGTCATTGAGTAAAACAATTCTTTATACATCTATCATGTTATACCATTGTCTCAAAATAGTTAAAGCATATCGATGGAAATCACCTGTATTATTATTGAAATCATTTACAAAGTATCTCATTACAATCATCATATGACTTGCTCTATGGGCATACATACCAACAATTGCACCTTATTTGTTCATTATAGCCATGCAAGGCTTGTCGGCTATACTCAATTATGAAATCCAATGCAAGAATCTTTTTCCTCTACTGAACAACAATTCAAGTGTTCTCATATCATCTTTGTTGATGACTTGCTCTTATTCTCAAAGGATGATCTGAAGTATACTCTAGAAATTAAAGATATTTTGAATTCCTTTGCCTCTGTCTATGGCCTTAAGCTGAACACTACAAAAAGCCAATTGTTTCTCAGTCATGGTAGTTGTAATCTGGATATTTCTTGCATCTTAGATATTGAAGTTAGTTGCTTCCCAGTCACATATCTTGGCCTTCCCTTATTTATAGGAATATTAACTAAATCCATTTGCAGCCCTATGCTTGATAAAGTTTCTTCTAAGTTGGCCTCATGGAAATGTAGGTTTCTTTCTATGTCAAGAAGAATTGAATTTGTCATTTCAACTCTATCTTCCTATCATATCTTCTGGTCGGCTGCATTTCCCCTTCCTAATTATGTGATTACTAAACTAGAAAGAAAGTTTAGGAACTTTATTTGGGGTGATACTGAGTACAAAAAACACTTGCATATGGTCTCTTGGTTTCAAATATGTAAACCCAGAGCTGAAGGAGTCTTAAGTATTTGATGCATCTGGGATTGGTTTACTACGGGCATCATTAAAATTTTTTGGGATGCGGCTTGTGACAAAAGCTCATTATGGGCTAAGTGGCTTCATGGCAAATATCTCCTATACAATTCTATTTGGTCTGTTAAGCCTAAGCCCTATGACTCCTGGCTATGGAAAAAATTGTTCAAACAAAGAGATATTCTTCTACCACATGATCAATTTCACTTGGGTAATGGTTCTCGCTTCTTGTTATGGAAATATATGTGGTGTGATAAAGGTACTTTCCTAGTTGATCATGTTGATGCTTAATTCATGTATAGGCTTGGAAAAGGTGAGTTTGACTAACAAAATAGAAGTTTTTGCACTTGCGGCTTCCATCTTAAGTCTAGTTGAAAAAAGAAATAAGTAATTTATACTAATAGTGCAGAATAGTACAATTCCTACTCCCATAAACTAGGAAGTTCTATGAGTATTGCTTTTGATTTACTTTAATTTGACTGGTACATGTATACTCTCATGGGCATGCACATGCAATATAAGAAACTACGACTTCTCTGGTGTAAGCTATATCAGATGCATGTGGGTGTAAGTGCCTGTTCTATATTGTTTTCCTACAAAAGTCAAGAGGAAGGATCACCCCCTCCACCCCACCCCCGCACAACGCACACCCACCCACCCACCCACCCTAGGATAATAGAACTACATAGGCCCAACACAAGTTGGGAGGGAAAATCAAGGGTAGTTACAACTTACAGCGATAGGGTAGTTACAGCACTTGGATCACGCCAATTACCTCAACTTTAGAGCTTTCAGCCTGGGCCCCCCATCTCGCCAGTCACCACCCCTACCTCCAGTATGCTATGTGCACTTACAAAATTCTTGTTCTCTGATGTAGATTATGAAAGTTTGAAAGCATGAGGAACTTTGGATGTGATTAATGGCTAATTTGGTTGGGCAGAATTCAAAGCGTGCAGTTTCAATTCCTTGCCTTTTCATTTTCTTTCAGTTTGGTTCTTTGCAGTTATAAAATAGAGGTGGAAATCCAAGTGCAATTTGTCCATTGCTCCTGTTAAACTCTGTAAAACTAGCCACGTACAAATGGGGACACAGTTGGTTTTCCACGGTCACCGACCATGTCAAGTGAAGGTTTGTATTTGTAATGGTGAATGGTTTATCCCTCCTAGTATCTATGGTGGTGATAAAGTTCTTTAGTCTCTACAGAGTCTTGTTGTACCTAATAGCAATTCTACTGATCGTACTCTAGTGGCTGTTAAGGATATGTTATCCTTAAGAGACTATTAGAATCTCTGTAGGTCTATTAGCCAGTGTCTGAATTGGCCTGCTACTATTTGGAGCAATCTGATTCCCAGGAATATCTCAATCTTTCTATGGAAGTGTTATCCCCAATGACTTCCTTCCCAGGATACTCTCAAGAAGTTTGCATTCCAACTCCCTTATATCTACTTCTTAAGCTGGAATAATGAGGAGGATGGTCATCATATCTTCTTCTCTAACTGCCTCTATTCATAGTTATGGAGAAATTTTAGCTCGAGCTATGGGCCTGCACCAATGTGCCTCAATGATATTCTTCTCCTTCATAAAAGTTCTAGGATTGCTTCTTTATTTCTCATTTACCACATCTGGAGTGAGAGGAATAGAAGGGTTTTCACTCAGAAATCTTTTGACTCCAAAGGAGTCTGGTCTATGTGTATTCGTGACAAAAAAAGCATGTACTGATAGTTTTCTTTCTTGTTGCTTATGTGTACAGTCATAAGCTTTTAGCTTTGTACAGAGGGTGAAAACTCTGCTTTGGTCTTATAAATAAAGGAGTCACACATGGTTCAATAAAATAAAAGATGTTGAACTTGATTACTAAAGTGTTTAGGTATTCAATTTAAACAACAATGGTTGGAAATTGATTGACTAGACTGTGAACCGATCGATTCAAGTGTTGATCGTTTGATTGAAGTGTAAGGTCAATTGGAACCAACATTGGCAATTAGAACTCTAAAACAATCGGTACACCAAGCGAACCGATCATCTTAGATCTGTAAACCGACTTGTTCAGGTTATGAACCGACTATTTGGTTTGTCAATATGATTGGATCAAGGATTGATACTGACATCAAGTTGTGAATTAAATATTAATTGCCAATACAATTGCGATTAATTAACATGATGAAACAATCGGTTCAAGAGTTGAACCGATCAGCTCATATGTGAACCGACCATTTCAACATTTGTAGGTTCTAAAAAATTCATGAAATTCCATCCTTTCAATTCCCACTCAGACTAGAACTTCTGACCCTGACACTCCTATAAATAGAGGGAAAGTTGAGGATTTTTAGAGATACAACAATAAGCTCGGACCATTGTTGTCTTCTCACAGTTGTGGTAACGTGAGAACCCGAGCAAGTTCTACCCATAAAAGGGAGGAACAACAAGGGAGAGAATATAGGGAGAGCAAATTAATACTAGCACATTGACTAGAAGGGACAAATCCTTCTTGTTGGTTCATCTAAAATGACAAGAGTTCTCAGTGGTCCATGTGGACTTCTAAATAGTCGGGGTGGCCTTTACTACATGTTAGGAGGATGCAATCAACCACTATTTGTGGTGATCAACCAGGAGTCTGTAACCAACATACACCTAGGTGCAACTTGAAGAAAGGATCATGTTGCAACAAGGGATAGTCATTGAACTTGTGATGTCCCCAGATTTTCTAAACTTAAACTAATGTGTGACGTCCAAATTGAAACCTCACCTCAGTGAGCATCCCAATTTAAACACTCCACACTAGGCTAAGAGAAATAAAATTAGAGGAATTCAAAAGATAAAACACCTACATGTCTTTTTATATACCTCTCGTTACTAAGCTTGGTAATAAGATAAAACTATCACTTGGAAGTTATAAACTGATATAGGAAAAAGAAAATACTTGCACAAAGATGTTCATTAACAAACGAGAACCATTCATTGACTTGGTAGTTATATTTTAAGTTCATTTTCCATTATATGTAAAGTTGATCAACCACATGCACTATTCTACCAAAGAGATTTAGTGCTCACATGTACTATTCTGCCAAAGATATTCATTGCTTTCATAAATGCACTATTCTACCAAGGAGATTTAGTTCTCACATGTACTATTCTTATAAAGAGATTTAGTACTTTCATCAATGCACTATTCCACCAAAGAGATTTAGTGCTATCATATAATGGATCATATATATTATTTTTCATGTGTCCATATCCATAAGTATGGAAAATCAAACAAGATATCATACAAGAACATTCATTTCATCCAATACCATATGCCAAGTATTTGCTACACGTATAATACAAGCATACTGTATTATAAGCCAAGTAAGAGGTAATGGCGTACCTTGATCAAGATATCCTAATCACCACATATTCCTAATGTCAACTACAATGTTGGTCAACCCCTGATTAAGACAAGGTCATGTACTAACAATAGATTCTCATCATCTTAACCCTAGTTAGGTTCATTTTAGGATTTATGTTTATTATTATAGAACTTCTTATCTTTACTTGTATTCTTGTCTTGGAAATATCTTATTGATGTCACTTTCCAATTATGTTCCAAATTAGTATAGATATATCTGAATATTATGTTGCATATAATTATATGCACATATTAACCCTAGGTTACATGCATTAATCCAATTAGGGTTAGAAACCATTGATTATGAGTCATCACCAAATAATCATGAATTATGTACACAATATTGATGTGTTACTTTCACATTGGGTTCCATATACTATTATGAATATATTCTTGAGTTTCCAAGATTTATTGGGCATACTTGTAATTATTGCATATCAATTAGGGTTATTAGCCCTAATTCTCCATATGGAGAAAATTACATGATTTTGTGCATCGACATCATAATCACATACCTTAAATGGATTATAAACATGAATATGGATTTGCTGACATATTATCATAATTTTAGGCCATCGTTTGATATTTATTATCTATGAAATAAGCATAAAACATATTACATGATATTACTGTGTTTTATGCATCAAAAGGTTGATATCATGGTTCCATATTGTACTACTCATTTTTTCTAAACATCTTGATACCTTATTTACATTTTCTGATAAGCAGACTATTTTCTACAATTTATCCAAGATCTGGGATTTTCTGAGGGATAATACCTTTTCGGCCAATTGGTACTCGCCATGTGTCTATTTCTGGGGTACTCTTCTCTGCTCCTCTACCCATGCTGAGCCAGCCAGATTTCCAGGTTTGACTGGTTCTCGATCCGGTTTGGGTTGGTCCATCTGGGAGTGGGATCCGCTGATTTAAAGGTCACTTTTTCTCCTCTCACACTCTCAATGCCAGACGTGTGAGTACTATGTGTGAGCACCATGAAGAAGGATCTCTGGCGAGGGATGGAAGCACATCCATGGATCCTTGTACAATCTTGGAGCCTCCATAAACTTCATAGTGTCCTCCAGGACCTCTACGACTACATTCTCCCTCTGGATTTGGCTATGGATCCATTCTCTGTGAGGTTGCCGCCTTGGTTTGACTATGGCAGAGCAAAGAGGAGACCTGGCTCTGCTCGTCGTTGTTCTAATCTGAAGCTTCTAAAAGCTTCAAAACGCCTCCACAAAATCATCCATGTCCTTCATTCATAGTGAGAAGCGCCGTGCACAAGACTCTGAGCTTCACCGTCTTCTCTGGTAAACTAAGGTCATCGACCAACGAATCCACCTTGGAAAGATGTGTGAGAGTACAGGATCAACTCCTCTCACCCTTGGTTTTGTTTTTTCCTACTCAAAGATCCTCAAGTTTCCTTCTTTCCCTTCTTCCTTCTTCTTTCCGTGGTATGTGAGAGACAATGGAGAGGAGACGAGGCAGAGGATTTCATACTCCCTCGTTTTGTAGTCTCTACTCTAGACTGAAGGGTCATACAGGTTGAAAAGAAGATTAAAATCCAAGTGGTTGGTTAATTCTGCTCCTCATCCCATGATCTAGATGATTTGCAGTAGGGATGGTCACGAGGCCATCTGCCCCACTACCTTGCTCTAACTGAAAGGTAGGAGACAAGCTAACATCCCCCATATCTTAATCCAAGGGCTAAAGGCCAATGTGCACTTAAGAGAATCCGTAGCTTCTCCTCCTCTATGGAGATGGCCACTGGATTAGAGATCTAGGGTCAGAACCTGACCACACAGACCAAGCCCAAAAGCAGGGGGTGCATGACACTAGCTAATATTAGGACTTAGGTCTATAAATAGTCAATAAAGTACATTATTTCATAAATTTCAAACTTAAATATCTCTCTAGGAATATCCCATCATGCTCAAATTTTGATAGCTTTATCACAACTTAAGTTACATTATACTCAAATTTGGTGCCAAAAATCAACTCTTAGACATGTCAATAAATTACCTCAAAAAGACATAAACTTAAGGGTCCTAATCATGATATCAATATCATGTGACATCCAAACTTTGACAAAATTCTTGGAACTATCAAGAAAAATCAACATATGTGATAACCCATATTTAGGGTTTAGATACCCCATATAGAATTTGAAGACCATGAATGTTTTGTAGATGATCAATAACAAATTGACACATTAATTATTCAATTTGGACTCTTTTCTCTTAAAAGGGTAAGCATAGATGCAATAAAAGATTATTCGATCTAATTGAGTTCAATTACAATGAGTAACTTTTATTCACCAACTTGGGTACGTATGAGTGCAAGATGTCCATTTAGTAGTCGTAATGAAATCAAGTGGCAATTGATGAGAATTGAGGTAGGCTATGATCATAACACATGTTTTTGGACTTGTCAGGCTAGGGCTTGATGATTAGCTGCATTTCATTCAAGGTTCATACACCTATTGATGAGGTATTCAAGGAGTTAAGTGAGAGGACTGTGTGTTGGATTTCTGATTTCAAATTCATTTATAAGAGGCTTCGTTTGATGAAGAGTCCATGGTTCAAGTTGCATATTATTATGAGGTATATAATAGAGGATACAAGAGTGTGAAGTTATGAATACATTACGTATATATATAGGATCTTCCAAACCTTATTCGTTCGCTGGTAAGGGGCCATCCGTGTAACATTAAAATGTTACCGACCTGGATCTAATGGGACCTATGCGGCTCTCTTTTCCATCCATAGATCGGAGATCACATGGTACATATATCATCCCCTACCTCCAAATATCACGGGAGAATATGAAAGAAGATCTATGAGTGAGAAACCTAGACCGCCTCATTAAATGATGCCCTTCCACCTGTTTCTGTTCGGCGCATCAGATCCGAAAAGAAAGGAGCTGAATAACGACCCTTTTAGGATTCATTTTCATACGTAGATGCAGATCCCAGGCGAGCAGAGCTGCGCCGATATCCCACCAGGAACCAGTCAGCCAGGGCGGATCCAATGGAGACATAGGAAGTCGACGATGAGGAGTTGGGGCGTCACTGGGATTGCTCCTGTGGGTGCCCCTCTGCGGCAGCGCAAAGATTTTGATGCCATCAGGGGCATCGGACGAGGAGCACACGGACATCAGTGCCTTGAGCGAGGTCTGGGATGTTGCGTTGTCGGCAGCTATGGCCGAGTGAAGGCCACTGACCAGCCACAAAGATGGCGGTGTCGTGTTAAGCGGAGAACTCAGTTCTCACGCAGGAGCCCAGGGCGGCTGGTCCAGAAGGTGACACACACATGTATCGTTGTGAGGAAGGAGAATCGGGCATAGATACCTCGCCAGAGCTAGACCAGGCAGCGGCTGAAGGTTTGAGAAGCCCACGCTCATGGGCACATCACTGAGATCGCAGAGATGCAAGAGAGAGATAGAGAGGGATCAAGGAGGGTCCTGCGTCTACCCCATCCCTGGCGGCGGTGCGAAACCCGAACCGCACGACGTTCTCGCACTACGACAGCAGCCTGCAGCTGAGCTATGGAGGGGCGCAGGTTGAATTCATGTTCCTCCCCGCCGGTGAGATCGATGGTGGCGGACGGTGAGGTTCACATTTGAGCAGCTGGCGGCGACACTTGCATAGATCCCATGGCAGTTGACTGCTCACCGGAGATAACCCTCACGGCGGCACCCATCGCTGGGTTGAGAACCCACGCAGACACCGCTGGATCACGAGAAGGGAGAGGAAGGGAAAAGAAACCCCGAACCTGGCCCAGATCACTAAACCAAGTGACATGCTAGTGAACCAGACCAGCTCAGCACATGCCACGTGTCGCCTCCTGATTGGCCCATGAGGTAATTATATCCCAAAATGCTCAAATCTTCTTTAATTCACAGTAATTAGCACGTTTATCAAAAAATACAAACAAGGTACCAAAACGTTCAGAAAAATGAGTAGAACAAAATAAAACTATAATATCAGGCTTTTGACGCACTAATAATACTGATATCATGTAATTAGTGAAATGCTAGTAAAATGGATAATAAATAGCAAACAATGACATAAAATTATGGAAAAATGTCAGTAAGTCCATAACCATGTTTAGAATGCATAGAATGTCAGTTATGATCATGTTGATGTACGAAATCATTTAATTTGCTCAATATGACTATTTAGGGCTGATATCCTTAAATCAAATATATTAAATACATGCATGCTCAATAAATGATGAAATTTACAGAGTAAGCTCATATCTGTATTTGGAAATTTAGTTTTAATTGTGAGATCATAATGATGAAGAGAATCCATGTTATATGAAGATGAATCTTAATACATGTTATAAAACCCTAATCTGGGTTAATGATGTAACCTAGGGTTATTACGTGCATAAAAGGGATATGGAACCTAATATTCAGATAATGAATCATAATATGGAAAATGACATCAGTAAGATAAATATAAGAAAATAATGCAAGTAAACATTGGAATATCCTAATGAGATAATATAAACCCTAATGAACACGACTAGGGTTAAGATGATGAGAATCTGATGATAGTATGTGGTTTTGTTATTAATCAGGTGATGACCAATGATGTAGATGGTCCAGGAAAAATTAGGAATCTCTAAACTCAGGTACGTGGGTTTTTATTTAAGTATATGACTATGGTTTTCTTTCTTTAAATCATGATATGTATGTATACTCTCTTCTATTTGCAAATATTGGATGTAGTAGCACTATATAGTACTCGATGTTTTATCACTTGTAAACATAAATGATAAGTAGATGCTTTGTAGTTATTTAAGGTGCTCATTATCCCCCTTACTAGGGAATGGATTAATGTTGGCTAGTACACCTCCCTAGAGCACAAAGTGTACGGGGAGTTTCCCTAGAGTACTTGGTGCACGGGGATGGGCCCAATATTTATGTTTTGGTAGTAGTCCACCTTGATAATGCAATTCATCTAGGAAAATGACTTAAATTGGCGTATTTTGCTTAATAAAGAAGTGTTTTCTATAATTTTCTTTCCTTCTGCAAATCTTTTTCAAAATTATGAAAGCCATAAATATATGTATCTTTCTGCCCATGTACACAACACCTTGTGTGTTGATTTGTTGTTTCACGTATGTTCTAGGTTCATAGATAGCATGGGAGGAAAAGTACAGGATGTGAGCAAGTTGTACAGGTTGTACCTATTGTGTACATCCTAGTTTAGCATACATGTTCTTAGACTTGTCAAATCTCTTTCAATATACAATTGTAATTCATGTTGTAATAATGTACATGTTGAATGCTGAGATGTGTTATGGTGTATGCATTAAATTTAAATGTTCATGTATGCGTATTATGCTTTTGCATCGCTCTCTGATATGATTGGATGATGTTTTCGGATTCTGATATCTCATTCCCAATAGGGTTTGGAGAAATCAAAGTCCGGGGACGTCACAGTTGGTATCAGAGCATGAACAATAGCTACACCTAGCAATTGCTCACCATGAAACATAAACTAAATTTCACCTTTCACTTAAATACTAGAAACTTAGTAAGTTGTTCTATAGGAATAAGGTTTGACTTAGCCTCTAGGTTAGAACCTAGATGTTCGAGAACTAGGTTTAGACAAGTTTCTAAGACCCTTTCCCTATAGAGCTCATATGTATTGGGTAGCTACACCAGTCTACACCTTGTTCTCACCATTTCACTAGGTGACATGGCACTAGACTATCTACTGTGTGTGGGACACTCGTTTGCTGGTTTGGTTTTATTTTCCAATCGGCCCGAGCCTCGATAGTTTTCTCTGCCGTCTGCCTTCTCAGAGAAAAACTATATAATATTTTATTACCTATATGTAAAATATAAAAATGTGTCCCTCACACTGGAGAGTAGTTAGTGTTCATGCAATCTAAGTGAAAAGGAGTGACATCAGTCTAGAAGAGAGAGTAGTCTAGATTAGATGTCTAGAGCCTTATCAAGATATGTGATACATAGAGTAGATGATAGAACGATAGTTGAAATAAGCATGTGGAATCTTATCTAAGTTTGATCTCTGATGGTATACATTTCTGTATCAAGATTTGAGTTATGCATGAACCGAATCCACTCTTGGGAGGATCTATGATAAGTCGTGATGATGAAAGTACATTCCCTTTTTCTACTTGAGATAAGCTAAGTTAAGATAGAGATGAGTGTGCATGAGCCTCAAGCTCTTATATAAGGAGGATATCTAGTGGTAGGATGAGATATGTGGTGAACTCTAGAGAGAGTAAGACCCACAAGAAGAAAGTCATAGGACCTAGCCTCCAATATATGAGATATGTGTTAAAAAAAATCCTACACTAGATTACTCTCGAGTGTTGAGTTGAGTCCTTATGCATGATTCAAATCTATATGTGAGAATTGGGTAAAATAAAAGGATGGGTAGATGACCCATATGATGAAGTCAATCCTTTTAATTGAGTTAGGTCCTAGTTGGAGTGATGTACGTTTGTGAATCTCATCAATAGTTGCAAGTGAGGTGATATATGAAACTTTGGTTCTGAGAGCAAAATGCCATGTGCATAAGATACTCATGTATGTTGATACCTCCTCTTCTCTTCCTTAATATATGATTCTAGAAACCTCACTTGAGCTATATAGATGATTTATATATGAGTAGTCACTCATAGAAGCTTGACCTATTCTATCATACCTCCCTATATCATACATGCAATTTTCTAAGTTTCAAAGCATGATAAGACTGGCTTAGTAAATTCTCTTTCTCTCTATATCGTGCATTAAAGATATAAGTTTGAAATCACGAGCTAAATATATATATATACATATATATATATATATATATATATATATATATATATATATATATATATATATATATATCTTTGGCTCATAGATTAATAATCACAAAATATAGTGCCTAAGACCAATCCTTCTAAATCTAAGCTTCTTCTTGTGGATAACTCGCTGAATAGGGTGAAATCCTAATATTTAAGTATGATAAGCAAGCTTTTCCATAATGATGAAATCATAGTATAATGTCAATCATAGACCACATTAATGATGTAATTGTGATATCTTAGTAAGCATGAGCTCTTGATATCACCTTACATAGATGAGTAGGGTGAAAGATGAAACCCTTAGTAATACCTTCTCAATCTCACATGTGTAAACAAATCTCTAACTATTAGGGTAATAATAGATGTAAATCCTATAATAATAGAATGTCATGATATGACTAGGTCATGAAATGACTCTTCAATTCCTTAAAAAAAAGAGAAAATGTTATGCTTCAACCTATATAAAGGTGGGGTGGCTGCACCCTAGATGCTCTAGATCCTAAGATGTCGACTTGGGATGTATATATAAATATGAGAACTTGGAAACCTAGAAGTGGTGACCTATATGAAGTTGGACCTTATGATTTCCACTTAAGTATGACATAAGATGAATTTTGAGGACGAAATTCCTTTTAAGGTGGGGTGAATGTGATAACCCAGATTTAGGGTTTAGATACCCCATATAGAATTTGAAGACCATGAATGTTTTGTAGATGATCAGTAACAAATTGACACATTAATTATTCAATTTGGACTCTTTTCTCTTAAAAGGGTAAGCATAGATGCAATAAAAGATTATTCGATCTAATTGAGTTCAATTACAATGAATAACTTTTATTCACCAACTTGGGTACGTATGAGTGCAAGATGTCCATTTAGTAGTCGTAATGAAATCAAGTGGCAATTGATGAGAATTGAGGTAGGCTATGAGCATAACACATGTTTTTGGACTTGTTAGGCTAGGGATTGATGATTAGATGCATTTCATTCAAGGTTCATACACTTATTGATGAGGTATTCAAGGAGTTAAGTGAGAGGACCGTGTGTTGGATTTCTGATTTCTGATTTCAAATTTGTTTATAAGAGGCTTCGTTTGATGAAGAGTTCGTGGTTCAAGTTGCATATTATTATGAGGTATATAATAGAGGATACAAGAGTGTGAAGTTATGAATACATTACGTATATATAGGATCTTCCAAACCTTATTCGTTCGTTGGTAAGGGGCCATCTGTGTAACATTAAAATGTTACCAACCTGGATCTAATGGGACCTATGAGGCTCTCTTTTCCATCCATAGATCGGAGATCACATGGTACATATATCATCCCCTACCTCCAAATATCACGGGAGAATATGAAAGAAGATCTATTAGCGATAAACCTAGACCGCCTCGTCAAATGATGCCCTTCCACCTGTTTCTGTTCGGCGCATCAAATCCGAAAAGAAAGGAGCTGAATAACGACCCTTTTGGGATTCATTTTCATACGTAGATGCAGATCCCAGGCGAGCAGAGCTGCACTAGTATCCCACCAGGAACCAGTCAGCCAATGCAGATCCAACGAGACATAGGAAGTCGACGATGAGGAGTTGGGGCGTCGTTGGGATTGCTCTTGTGGGTGCCCCTCTGCGGCAGCGCAAAGATTTTGATGCCATCAGGGGCATCGGACGAGGAGCACACGGACATCAGTGCCTTGAGTGAGGTCTGGGATGTTGTGTTGTCGGCAGCCATGGCCGAGTGAAGGCTACTGACCAACCACAACAATGGCGGCGCCGTGTTAAGCGGAGAACTCAGTTCTCACGCAGGAGCCTAGGGCGGTTGATCCAGAAGGTGACACACACAGGTATCATTGTGAGGAAGGAGAATCGGGAATAGATACCTCACCGGAGCTAGACCAGGCGGCGGATGAAGCTTTGAGAAGCCCACGCTCATGGGCACATCGTTGAGATCGCAGAGATGCAAGAGAGAGATAGAGAGGGATCCATGAGGGTCCTGCGTATACCCCGTGCCTGGCGGCAGTGCGAAACCCGAACCGCACGACGTTCTCGCACTACGACAGCAGCCTGCAGCTGAGCTACGGTGGGGCGCATGTTGAATTCATGTTCCTCCCCGCGGGCGAGATCGGCGGCGGAAGACGGTGAGGTTCACATTCGAGCAGCTGGCGGCGACACTTGCATAGAATCCAGGGCAGTTGACTGCTCACTGGAGATAACCCTCACGGCGGCACCCATCCCTGGGTTGAGAACCCACGCAGACACCGCTGGATCGCGAGAAGGGAGAGGAAGGGAAAAGAAACCCCGAACCCGGCCCAGATTGCTAAACCAAGTGACCTGCTAGTGAACCAGACTAGCTCAGCACATGCCACGTGTCACCTCTTGATTGGCCCATGAGGTAATTATATCCCAAAATGCTCAAATCTTCTTTAATTCACAGTAATTAGCACGTTTATCAGAAAAATACAAACAAGGTACCAAAATGTTCAGAAAAATGAGTAGAACAAAATGAAACTATAATATCAGGCTTTTGATGCACTAATAATAGTGATATCATGTAATTAGTGAAATGCTAGTAAAATGGATAATAAATAGCAAACAATGACATAAAATTATGGGAAAATGTCAGTAAGTCCATAACCATGTTTAGAATGCATAGAATGTCAGTTATGATCATGTTGATGTACGAAATCATGTAATTTGCTCAATATGACTATTTAGGGCTGATATCCCAAAATAAAATGTATTAAATACATGCATGCTCAATAAATAATGAAATTTACAGAGTAAGCTCATATCTGTATTTGGAAATTCAGTTTTAATTATAAGATCATAATGATGAAGAGAATCCATGTTATATGAAGATGAATCTTAATACATGTTATAAAACCCTAATCTGGGTTAATGATGTAACCTAGGGTTATTACGTGCACAAAAGGGATATGGAACCTAATATTCAGATAATGAATCATAATCTGGAAAATGACATCAGTAAGATAAATATAAGACAATAATGCAAGTAAACGTTGGAATATCCTAATGAGATAATATAAACCCTAATGAACACGACTAGGGTTAAGATGATGAGAATCTGATGATAGTATGTGGTTTTGTTATTAATCAGGTGATGACCAATGATGTAGATGGTCCAGGAAAAATTAGGAATCTCTGAACTCAGGTACGTGGGTTTTTATTTAAGTATATGACTATGATTTTCTTGCTTGAAATCATGATATGTATGTATGCTCTCTTCTATTTGCAAATATTGGATGTAGTAGCACTATATAGTACTCGATGTTTTATCACTTGTAAACATAAATGATAAGTAGATGCTTTGTAGTTATTTAAGGTGCTCATTATCCCCCTTACGAGGGAGTGGATTAATGTTGGCTAGTACACCTCCCTAGAGCACACGGTGTACGGGGAGTTTCCCTAGAGTACTTGGTACACGGGGATGGGCCCAATATTTATGTTTTGGTACTAGTCTACCTTGATAATGCAATTCATCTAGGAAAATGACTTAAATTGGCATATTTCTATTAATAAAGAAGTGTTTTCTATAATTTTATTTCCTTCTGCAAATCTTTTTCAAAATTATGAAAGCCATAAATATATGTATCTTTCTGCCCATGTACACAACACCTTGTGTGTTGATTTGTTGTTTCATGTATGTTTTAGGTTCAGAGATAGCATGGGAGGAAAAGTACAAGATGTGAGAAAGTTGTACAGGTTGTACCTATTGTGTAGATCCTAGTTTAGCATACATGTTCTTAGACTTGTCAAATCTCTTTCAATATACAATTGTAATTCATGTTGTAATAATGTACATGTTGAATGTTGAGATGTGTTATGGTGTATGCATTAAATTTAAATGTTCATGTATGCGTATTATGCTTTTGCATCACTCTCTGATATGATTGGATGATGTTTTCGGATTATGATATCTCATGCCCAATAGGGTTTGGAGAAATCAAAATCCGGGGACGTCACAACATATGTATTCCAATATGTTATTGGAGATTAAAGGTTTCAAAAGAGCATTCTATCATAGAACTTGTTCTAGGATCAGGTATAAAGCTTGCAACTCTCTTTCCCATTACATAGTTGTTGACACGGTCTACTTTTTAAGGGGAATATGGCAGTAATTTTTTTATTTTCTCTCATATATCTAATGCCATATTTCCATACATTAACTACATAGGCATCAATTCTTTCTTATCAATCATAGGATGAGATTTCCCAAACAAGTGTTTGGGGTGCCTGTTTATAGGCATCAATGTAAATATAAAGACTTCTCCTCATACTCCCTATGAAAAACCCTTTCTTGTTCCCCAAGTCATTCAACACATGCCTCAAAGGGTGTGCCACATCGTAGTGCCTTGGTGTCATCTGTTAGAGTTTGTCAGGTCTTTGCATCAAACATAATGTATTGAGTGGACTTTCTAGATGTGTGACTTCAATTGTGGTTAGTTGTGTTGAGTGATGTGTGGCATTGGGGATGCGAGACTCTAGTCGATCACATGGGAACTTTGAAATTGAGAAATTTTGTTGATGTTGGACATCAAGATATCTTAGACATTGTGAAATTTTGGCACTGGGTGATGTGGGACATCAAGAAATACTGACCATAAAGCAAATATGAGGCAACAATCAAATTCAAACCTTGGCTGATGCATGATCATTCCAATCATGAAGAATAAGAAATTTTACCAAAACATAATATAAAGCTAGAAATACTGCATAATCTTAACATTAAGTTAAGATAATCATGCAACTAAAACTAGGATGTATATACATTCATCAAACAACCCTAAGCATAAACATTGCTTGTTCATGAATAAAAAAATATAGAAATTGTTTCTAAATGAAAACTTTCATCCCATGCAACTACCTCACATTCACATCATGATAAACTCCTTCCACCATAAAGGGCCATGATCCCCAACTTATTGAGGTAAAAAACATCTAGATATATCCTTGTTTTTAATTATGCTTCACAAAAAGTACTTCCTCAAAACTATCCCCATTATTACACATCTTTAAGAGTTTTATAAGAACGTAGAGTAACACACATGATCACAAGTGTGAAATTGATCCAACACTAACGTAAGCGAAAAAATATAAAATTGAGGCATTCATTTTATTCCTAGGTGGAAAATTGAGGGACATGGGGAATGAAAATCAATTTGCAATACTCTCCTAATTTGACTTGATATAGTATTTTATTTGTCATTTTCCCTTGATTGATATACATGATTTGCTTCTTGTGCACATTGGAGCTTTTATTAAATTTTGGTGATACACCTCTATTATATAAAAAGGGGAATGGAAGAATTTGATAGAGTAAGAAGGGGTTGTGCGTCACCCATATCATAGGGTTTTGCACATTTTTTGGCGATTTATTTTATTTTAGTGGATGGAATGTAAGAATATGGAGATGCGTAGAATAGGGTCTTGTTCCATATTGCAACTTTATTTTATAAAGCAGTGCCTCAACTTGTCTCCTAGTCTTGCTATGCATGAACACTGACATGATAGTAGAAGCTTGGTGATTCCATGAAATTGTTCCACTAGTCAGTAGGAAGAACAATATGTTTGATTCCTCTTAGTTTCTCAAATACACGCAACATGATATTATGGTTCCTAGGATACATAAGGTAATCTATAGACATTGGTTGAGTTTTGAAACAATTGGTCACTATGAGGGTTTTCTTTGATTAAGAGGATTAATTTGACGGCTCAACTACAAGTATTAGGACTCCAGGAGAAGAGACACCTACTTTTTCTATCACCATCTAGGTACATCAACGATCGACACTCAACCCATATCCATTTATTGTTGTTATGGATGAATTGAGAATGCATGTTCAAGATGTTATACCATGGTGCATGTTATTTGCAAATAATATTGTGTAAATTGATGAAACAGAAGAATTTTTGAATGATAAGTTGAAATTTTAAGAAATACATTAGAATCTAACATATTTAGGATCATTAGAAGAAAAACCAGATATATGCATTGCAATTTCAGTCAATCTAGAATTATGAATGGTGGGGTCAAGTTGGATAGAATGGATGTACCAAATTATTGTAACTTTCATTACTTGAGATCAATTATTGAAAGGGAGGTGATGTTCAAGATTATATTTTTCATAGGAAAACGCCATGATGGTTAAAATGGAGGGATGTAACTTGAATAGTATGTGACCAAAAGATCCCTCTCAAATTAAAAAACAAGTTTTATAGAGTAGCTATACAACCAACCATGCTATAAGGGAATGAGTGTTGGGCCGTGAAGAAATAAGGTCTCAACAAGGTGAATGTAGCTGAAATTCATATGTTGATATGGATGTATAGGATGAAAAGAAAAAATCATCTATGGAATACTATATCAGGACCAAAGTGGGGTGGTGAGAATTAAAGACAAGTTGCGTGAGGAACATCTAAGAAGGTATGGACATGTGTAACATAGACCGAAAAGCAGACCTACTCCAAGCATGGCTATTGAATTAAGAATAATCAAAAGAAGCAGAGGAATACCTAAATGAACTGTAGAATATCTTATAAAGAGAGATTATGAATTGCTACATCTTGATCAGAGTATGACCCATAAAAAGTTGATTTTGAAAGAAGGATCCATGTAGTTGACCCCAACATGGTTGGAATAGATGATGATGATGATGATGATGATTATGGGGGTTATTTAATGAAAAGTAGATGCAATACATAGATACAATGAAGAAAATGAATGTAAGTTAGCTAGATTATGACTTCAATTATTCTAGACAATGATAAAAATAAATATTTTTTAAACTAAATGCAATGTAGATATGCAATGGTGTGATGATGGGATGCTAAGATTAAAAACCACAATCAATTATCGATAGGTTTGGGGGAGAGTAAGGAAAGTACCACCCATACTCAACCATGACTTTGGAAAATTTTATTATCCCTGAGGGAACATTAAACTCAAGATGGAGAGAAAGAACTATGTTGGTCAAACAAAAAATCATGGTTGCCACCTTGATGTGACTGTCTATCCTATCAGGGCTAGTTTTGAAGTTTAGAAGCAATTCAACTAAATGTCTTCCACATATACTAAAACTTTGGTAAATAGTCTCTCAAATACAAACAGAGTATCTAGACTATTGAAATGGTGATGACACAACAATTGTAAATACTAAAATTTGACATAGAAACAACATTAAGGGTTCCTCCCTATAAGCTTTCTTTTTTTTAGTCCATGGGTTGAAGTTAGATACTTAATTATTAGATAGAAGTAGGAGGAGCATGATAATAATATAGGATAACATGTCATCCATCATCAAATATCACTTGAGACGTTGGCCATTGAGCTGGATTTCATTAGTCTCCTCACTCGACTACTTTATGGAGGAAGGATGTGTTTAATGATGTACGACCCTAATCACCTAGTCCTTAGTTTCCCTAGGGAGAGTTAGAGATAGGAAGTTTGCAACAATATTAGATCCAACCAACATATCCTTCCTTTTTGTTTTGGTATGCAGTCAACTATAGCTCCCTTCAACTATTTCAATTGAATTTGTTAGTTTTTGCCAACTGCTCAAAGATCTAGAATGAGCTTCTTAATTTCCTACTAAACCTTATATTCAAGCTGCAATTGTAGGTGAAATATACTGCATAAAACAAATAGAATGATGTAGGGACCAAGGAGATGTTGTAAGTAGTGTTGTAGGTCCATACTCCATCATTTGACTTGTTTTCCCAATCATTCCTCATCATGATGAATGTCTTCTTCATATATATTTTATTTGATTATTTAAGACCTCACTTTCCCACTCATTTGTGGATTTTATGGAGTACAAACATGATGGAGGAACCAAACTTTATGATAAATATTTATAATATACGGTTCGAAGAGTGAGAGACATTGTCATATATGATAGTGTGTGGAAATACAAAGTGAGGAAAAATAATGTCCTCAAAGAATTTGATGATAGATTTGGAGTCACTAGAATGGTGGAAATTGTCTTCAACCAATTGTATACATAATATATAGTGACAAGGACGTATTAGAATATATAAGAAGGGAAATTGACCCATATAGTTCACTCACCACGCATCAAAAATTTCCAATTCCTATCAAAGCTAAAGGGGTATATCATTCCTGTTATTCATGTGTCTTGTCATCTGACATTGATTGTAGTCTTTTATGTAATTGTGGGATTTATCAATGATGAGGTCCATAAGAACCTAGACTAGAGAAAATTTTCAGTTGTCATGTTAGATCTCATGTGGATAATGGTTGGGCTTAAATGACCCTTCTCTAGGATGAGAGGATCTACCTCCTTAGAGATGCACCTATGATATAACCCCTATGAACTGAGATGCTCATCTCACTAGTATTGGAAAATATGAGACATGAATTTACTCCTTGCATTCCTATTTGGCACATATGAAGAACTCCTACAACCAATAGATTCATTAATTTAACATAATACAGAGTACATGTGATCACCTTAATTAGATGATCATCTAGTAAGGAGTCATCAATTGAGACTGATTCATTGTTGGATATGCATCTTATTAAGGTAATCAACAATTATATTGTCATTTCCATACTTAAATTTGATCTTCAAGTCAAATTCTTGTAACAATAGAATCCACCAAATCAGCATAGGGTTTAAATCATTATTTAACAGTAGATATTGGTGGTTGTGTGGTCCTTTCTCACAATCACTCGAGATTCTACCAAAGAGGTGATGCGTCAATCCATGGGACACCCGATCAATTCACTTGACCAGATGTTACCTAGGCACACAACAAGGTCTTTCAATATTTATGAAACCCAATTTAGACACACTAAAAAGAATGAGAAAGCATACAAGCTCAAGAGTAGCATAGAGAATGGCAAGTCGGGGTCAAACCCAAGGGAAAGAGGAAGCACTAGAGTTGTGTTCATTATGGCAGGGTTCGTAATGTGGGGTGTGGGGTTAAATGGTTTAACTTCATTTTGGTTAATTACATTAATGTGTCAACCAAGAAATAAAAGAAGGACAAGAAAAGAAAAGCCTACTTTAACTATGAGAACCTGTTACACTAAATGAGATTACTCAAAACACAAAGCACGGTTACTCATTAATTAACCAAAAACCCAGAAAAAAGGGTAAATTAAAACCGATTTCAACATTTCCCAATTGGTCAGAAACATTTACATAGAAGCCCCACAACTTGCTTTATTTCATATAATACCAAAATCTCTTACAATTGTTCCATGGCCTCATCCACCATTTATACATATTACATAAGAAACATTTCCACATTTATCACGTGAACAATCATTTAACATGCTACCAAAAACTTGATTTGATTGAAACACCGATTACAAAAATTTTACTCGGACCTGAGAGTACATGAATGACTCTAGTACACACTAGACAACTAAAATACCATCTCTAGGGTTCATCACCTCAGTTTCTCCATGATGCCATGGTCTATTGCCGCTGCTACTAATTACCTAAAAAGATGTCGTGACCCACAAGATGAGACCTAGTCTCAAAATGAGATATAACACTCCCCAACAAATATTTATTACATCAGATAAATAATAAATAACTGAGTTGTTGGAGTATTTAATAATCAATTGAGCATATTGAACATTTCAAGAATGCTAAAAAGTTTAAGCAAATAATCTTAGCAACAAGTATGATTATCAGTGTATATATAGGTAACATATAAATCCATATATTCTCAAAGATATCTACTCAAGTTTCATCATATTGCATCTAATAACAATCTAGTAGCATAACATGGCAATCAATGTTATCATGTGTAATGAATTGAACAAGTCTACATCATGAGTAGAGCTAACATCATAACACAACTAACTACATATGAATGATTAGTAGTTTAAGCATTTCTAATTACAGAGGCATGACTAGTAGTATTAAACATAGCTAGAAGCATAATTGTAACTATCAATATCAGTATATATGACAACATAAGCATGTTTACAACATGAGCATAAGTAAAACATAAGCATATCTATTATTTCACTATACACCATCTCTATGTAAAGAAACCAAACAAGGATTATAATCCAATATGAAGTGTTGTGTGTAACCCTATAAAATATGATATATGACTTTATTACAACTTCTATTACGCCCTAAGGTGTTTGAATCGTACCATACAAAGTCCAACCGACCCTTGTGAAGGACTATTCGGTTATGTATAATATCTAGGAGTGTCTGTATCCTAAGATCTCTTCTCTATCCAGTCAGTACGAGCCAAAAAGGTAGTGACACATCATTTAAGCTACCACTACAACGACATATAGTCAAGCTACTAACAACTAGTCCACCCTTAGTACATGTCACGACACTAGAGAACAGGAGAACGCATGGCCATTCTATAAGAGGCATCATACAATTATACTACTACCTTTCACACATCACAATATCACAATATCCAAGGCATGACCACAACCATCCTCAATTGCTTGATTTTAGGGTACTTAGTTGTCCCTACATACTCAACATGTTATGTATGTGCTTCAAGTTTCCCTTAGGAATACTCATTTCACCACCATCAAGTTATGACGTCGAATGGTTCTACGACACATGGCAGTACATCATTAGTATTTCACTTGATTAATTATTGCCAATTGGGTGAATTAAGGTTTATAAAACAAGTGGACATACAAACCCTAATTCATCACTAATAGGCATTTACATATAACAATTTTAAAAGATATAAAACACATGAGACTTATTGTTCCTCATCTCATCATGACATGGTACTATTCAGTTGTCATTCATGAGACTGCATTTGTCATCATAATATCACAAGATATAAATCCTTATCACAACATAATAGGGTATCAACCCTGGTGAGCATAAGAGGATTACACCTCATTCAGGGCTCAACCATGCCCAAAGGTCATTAAGACCATCATATCATTTCCTACAAGTTCATCATTATCTTTTTATGCCTTATAGAAAGGCTCAACTACATCACCACATATGTGATACACAGGATCAACATAATTTTCATTAACGAACTAAAAGATGTTCACATGATAACATTGCAGGGGTATCTTAGAAACTAAGAGAATTCCTTATTATATCACATATAAGGAAGCTAGGTATAATTGGCCATCATCACACTTATAATGTACATGTTTAGCATAAGAAAACATAGATCATTAGCTATTATGACCACCACTTAAACACATTAGAGATTCAATCAATCATTGTAATGAGTAGGACCCGATATTGAGCCCACTCAATGGTACAAATATGAGCCATAAAATGTTTAAGCAGTAGAAAACATAACTGTAACACCCTCCCTAAGCACACACTTGTACATAGCGGAAGCAACACCGAGTTATCCATAACTCGTGCACTCAAGGGGGTATTACGTAAAACTGGCATTCATAACAACAATATAATCAATCACGCAGGCTGAAGTATTAAAATATTCTCATGATTGTTCTTACAACAGGAACATAGATGTTATTACACGGTAAACTTATATAACATCACGAGTCTCTACTATAAAGTTCTAAACATTGAAACATATAACTGAGTCTATAAACCTGAGGATCATCGTATAGTTTGCACTCCACCAGATCTTATCTTGCTCTGTCCTTGTGCTCTAAATCCCTGAGATCTACTCTGCTCCTGCTCTCACCTGAGGACATCTCGTCCCCAACCATGCATTAGAAAAACGATTGTTAACGTAAGTGGCATGAGTATTCTAATATACGTATTAGAAAGAAATAAAATACTACAAATATCTTTGAACACTATAAATATGATACTAACATTAAAACTTTACAAAATATGAAACATAAATATCTCTTCTTACTTTAGCTTAGTTCTTATATTTTTACTTATCTTTCTCTGGAGACTTGTACTCTGGTACCTGGGTCTCAAGACCTGCATCACAGTGCATGGGTCATACTGATCTTATCTAATTCCCTCTCATCATACTTATGGATGAGATTATGGGCATCTCTAATCTAAGGTATCTTTTACTTACGATTTTTATCTACCTGTGGCCACCATTATACAATAAGTCCTCCTGAATTGGCAACCGACGCCTCTGAATCGTCCAGGGACTAACTGAATGAGGACTTATCATATAATGTCTTATGTGAAGGTTTCGACTTATTTATCTTAAGTCTAAACTTACTTAATTCTTAATCTGAACTGAAACTGAATACTGGTATCTTTGCTGAATACTGAATCTGAACTTATCTTATATTAAAACTGATAACTGAACTTATCTGAGATTGATTACTGATGACTGAGCATGTACTGAATTATGAATCTCTTATTCTTAAATTATGAATTGAATCTACATCTGAGTATGAATATAGATCTCAATTACTTCATAATCGAGATTGGGTCTAAAACTCTTATCATGTATCTTTATTCAAAATCTAACTACTCACACCATGAGTAGTCTAAGCCTGAACTAAATCTAATATCCATATTATCTGGATAATCCTTAATCTAATACTTCAATCTGATAGAAATGACTTAACTACTTTTGATACTAAATATATGACAACTAAGCTTGAAGGCTTAGGGAAAGGATCTAAACTAAACAGGAGAATATGAAGTATATGAGAGTTCTTAAGTATCAAATATCTAAAAGAGTGTGATTTTTGACAAGGTAACTCAATTTCTATAAAATCTCATTAAATCTGATCTCAATACATTCATATGAACTTAAATCTTAAATCTTAAAGTAGAAATCATATAGAGTCTCATCTCAGCAACTTAATCATGACTTAATGTCTCATAATCATAAACTCATGTTATAATATATTCTACTCCCAATAGTACCTTTACCTTGGAAATTGGGCCATGGTCTACCATGTGCAACATCCATACTTTCACATAACTTAACTTTTAAGCACTAATCTTTCTAAGAAATCTATTTCAATTCTAAACTCTTAGATCACTACATATATATAAGAAACCTTGATGACATGTTCCTACTTGAATTCTTAGCACCCAATTACATCAATAAATGAGGGGAATCTTAACAACATGTTCTACTTGAAATCTCAATACATTCTTATCCCACATTATCATGTATGACTATCTTGGTTGCATATCTTATCTTGTAGTCATATTCATCAATATGAATCATTACTAATAGTTCTTATAGGAACATAATTCTCTAATTTTCTCATGAACCTGGTTCATGAGTCTCTATCATTCTTATAAATTTTAATAATATATATCTTCTCGAGATATTAGGCACATGTAAGGAAATAACCATGAATGTATGAAAATCTTACTTGCATATCTTAACATAAAATCTTAGAACAGTGGATCACATAAAGTAGGAAGTCTTATGAAAATATGCTGAGTTTGATAAATATGAATACTCACGGGCATGAACCACTTACCTATATTAGAGAAAATAAAATCTTCATCTTGGATTCCTCTAGTCAGGTCTAAATCTTGAAAAGACACTTCCAATCATTAAATCCCATCTAAAACAATATATCCTTTCTCATACATCCCACCACTATAATGTAATTAACTTCTAGGGTTTATCCTTAATACACACATGTAAATCTCAAATATCCTTCTACTCACATCATCATCACTAAATCATACCCTACACAATCTTATGGCATGAATGCATGCATACCCAAAACATCATATACGATCAATAAAATCTCTAAATCATGAGATATTATTTCATCATACCTATTAATCTTGTGGTGTAACGCCTACTTTAAATTTAATGATGAGGTTCACACCTATAACATTGATTTAACAAAGCACCATCAGATGTGCACATACTTCATATATCTAACTTTTCCTAAATAAAATTACCTTATATAGGTATTTTCCAGAGTTTGAAATCTCCTTCAGGATGTTCTTCATATCTCTAGCTTTCCAATGAGCCCTTATATGCTTCATTCTGACAATCTGATCAATATCTATGAGTTCCTAAAGTTTCTTAACAAATAAAGAGTTGGTAATTTATATTACCTTTTATTTCCTCCACCTCTCAGGCTAAATGGGCCTTGAGATCGGCAACTCACCAAGGAGGGACCCGGTCCCCTCCCTCTCCTTCACCTAGGCAGCGTGATCCAGGGATCGCAACCCCTGTTTTGCCGTAGAGACAGAGCGCTGACTCTTGGTCTCCTCTCCAGCAAAGGCTGGTCGTCCAAGACCAAATCCAGCAGCCATGTTTGGTCGGCGTCACCACCACTCCCTCTTCTTGACGATAAGGCCTGCACCGAGGTGGATTCTAAGCTTGACTGAGATGGTTCCTCACCCGCACAGCCTAATTGGGAGCTCGCCTCCCCTGTTTCTGCGTCACGAACAGAGCCGCCGCCCAGGTGCTTTGGCATCCCTCCTACTATCTTGGATGTTGTATCTTGTTCGGAAGATGATTTCTCACCTCAGCGCATCCTCGTCCTCTCCGATCTTGGTCGTTGGGATTGCGCCGAGAGGCGCCCTTGGTGGTTCGGTCCTCTGAAAGTCAGGGCGGCCCAAACCCAGACGCCGTCAGGCTCTTCTTCCCCCCTTTCTTTTTCACGGTTTCTTTGTTTATCTCTTTCTACCTCTCAAAACCCTAAGTGCTTTGTTCCTTTACGGTGCCCAAGCCTAAGATTTATATAGCCCCCTACTTATCAGTCTCACAATGAGATCCGAGACAACCAAAACTCTAGTTAGTTTCCTATTTCGGATGAATAGAGGGTAGCACGATCTGATCTTTCTCATATTCCAACGTTCTTTGACTAACTGACTCAGTTCAGTTGAACCAAAGGGTTGGTTATAAACCACGGTTCAGGCTTTCAATTTCTGGGCTCACTACTTAACAATGCATTAAAATGTTGTATTCCTTATATAATCTCTATAGGCTACTCCTTAATCCGAATTGGTCCCAAAATTTGACCAACACCTCATATAACTATTGTCTTCTTGTCATAAATTATCACTGCCTAATCCACTACCTAGACTTACACCAGTAATGTATGTTTGATTCCACATGTCCAATGACCGAGATCAACAAATTGAATCACCAAAACTGTGTCACCTCTTATATGTCATTGAGAGCATCTACGCAGTCCTAAATTTCCTTGCTACGTACATTGGAGAGCCTAACTTAGACAAAGCTTAAAGTACTCTTAAGTATGTCGTATAATCCATTGATAGTCATATTAATCAACCTTAACATTCCTTATGATCTTTCTAGCATCCCATGAAGATCAAAATCACTAAAAAGTCCTTGGGTCTAGATACGTATCACTGGAACCTAATACACGATGAAACATGTAAAACTTGACTCACTTGTCTTGATCTCACATAACTACGTTTTTTTTTCTAGTATTACTTTCATTCACACGGATACTTGACAAAATTCGGGGTGTGACAATTCTACCCACCTTATTGGGAATTTCATCCTCGAAATTCAATTAGTCTACCCACCTTAGGGTTTGACATATTATATGTATAATAATCTCTTATATTTTCTAACTGCCTCATTAGCATGTGCATGGTGAAAATTTCTCATGGTTATCATCATCAAGCGCATATGTTCATGTACGACTAATGAATTTTGAGATCTAAACTATACATTCACCATCTATCATAGCAAGGACTCTAGATTGCCTCTTCTCTATGGTTGTGTTAGGGTTAGGGTTCACTTAAAATTAACTCACTTATCGATGCCAATATATCTACCCTTCATATACATGCTTGACGTTACTATCTATATGATTAGGTTTATGTGACTATATGTCTCAAACTTTTAATGCCAACACTTGTTTTCTTTGTCGCCTTTGGATACATGCCGACCGGTCATATATTCAGAGGTGACATGTCATATCACACTTATCTTAGCACTTTCTCGTGCACATGTCCCATACCACATGCACTTGAAAGGACAAGACAAGCATGATTATGCACATAACATTCTCTATACAAAATCCCATAAGCATGTGTCCCATACCACAAACATGTGGGAAAAAGAGAGAGAATGCTATATACAACTATAGTGTTATCATAAAAAGTGTAAAACATCTAGGCACATAACCCTAATCCTTATCTAAACATCTGTCTCCTATTTAAATCTCTACTTAGATTTCTAATATCTTTCACTTACCTCTTCTACACATAGGGCTACTAGTTATCTTTCTAAATTTGTACTCTACTCTAACTTAAGTCCGCATGGGGTGATCTTATGTAAGAACATGAGAACTCATCTGGTGGCCAACTATAATGTTGCTCTGATACCATATTGTAACACCCTCCCTAAGCACACACTTGTACATAGCAGAAGCAACACCGAGTTATCCATAACTCGTGCACTCAAGGGGGTATTATGTAAAACTGGCATTCATAACAACAATATAATCAATCACGCAGGCTGAAGTATTAAAATATTCTCATGATTGTTCTTACAACAGGAACATAGATGTTATTACACGGTAAACTTATATAACATCACGAGTCTCTACTATAAAGTTCTAAACATTGAAACATATAACTGAATCTATAAACCTGAGGATCATCGTATAGTTGGCACCCCACCAGATCTTATCTTGCTCTGTCCTTGTGCTCTAAATCCCTGAGATCTACTCTGCTCCTGCTCTCACCTACGGACATCTAGTCCCCAGCCATGCATTAGAAAAATGATTGTTAGCGTAAGTGGCATGAGTATTCTAATATACGTATTAGAAAGAAATAAAATGCTACAAATATCTTTGAACACTATAAACATGATACTAACATTAAAACTTTACAAAATATGAAACATAAACATCTCTTCTTACTTTAGCTTAGTTCTTATCTTTTTACTTATCTTTCTCTGGAGACTTGTACTCTGGTACCTGGGTCTCAAGACCTGCATCACAGTGCATGGGTCATATTGATCTTATCTAATTCCCTCTCATCATACTTATGGATGAGATTATGGGCATCTCTAATCTAAGGTATCTTTTACTTACGATTTTTATCTGCCTGCGGCCACCATTATACAATAAGTCCTCCTGAATTGGCAACCGATGCCTCTGAATCGTCCCGGGACTAACTGAATGAGGACTTATCATATAATGTCTTATGTGAAGGTTTCGACTTATTTATATTAAGTCTAAACTTACTTAATTCTTAATCTGAACTGAAACTGAATACTGGTATCTTTGCTGAATACTGAATCTGAACTTATCTTATATTAAAACTGATAACTGAACTTATCTGAGATTGATTACTGATGACTGAGCATGTACTGAATTCTGAATCTCTTATTCTTAAATTATGAATTGAATCTACATCTGAGTATGAATATAGATCTCAATTACTTCATAATCGAGATTGGGTCTAAAACTCTTATCATGTATCTTTATTCAAAATCTAACTACTCACACCATGAGTAGTCTAAGCCTGAACTAAATCTAATATCCATATTATTTGGATAATCCTTAATCTAATACTTCAATCTGATAGAAATGACTTAACTACTTTTGATACTAAATATATGACAACTAAGCCTGAAGGCTTAGGGAAAGGATCTAAACTAAATAGGAGAATATGAAGTATATGAGAGTTCTTAAGTATCAAATATCGAAAAGAGTGTGATTTTTGACAAGGTAACTCAATTTCTATAAAATCTCATTAAATCTAATCTCAATACATTCATATGAACTTAAATCTTAAATCTTAAAGTAGAAATCATATAGAGTCTCATCTCAGCAACTTAATCATGACTTAATGTCTCATAATCATAAACTCATGTTATAATATATTCTACTCTCAATAGTACCTTTACCTTGGAAATTGGGCCATGGTCTACCATGTGCAACATCCATACTATCACATAACTTAACTTTTAAGCACTAATCTTTCTAAGAAATCTATTTCACTTTTAAACTCTTAGATCGCTACATATATATAAAAACCTTGATGACATGTTCCTACTTGAATTCTTAGCACCCAATTACATCAATAAATGAGGGGAATCTTAACAACATGTTCTACTTGAAATCTCAATACATTCTTATCCCACATTATCATGTATGACTATCTTGGTTGCATATCTTATCTTGTAGTCATATTCATCAATATGAATCATTACTAATAGTTCTTATAGGAACATAATTCTCTAATTTTCTCATGAACCTGGTTCATGAGTCTCTATCATTCTTATAAATTTTAGTAACATATATCTTCTCGAGATATTAGGCACATGTAAGGAAATAACCATGAATGTATGAAAATCTTACTTGCATATCTTAACATAAAATCTTAGAACAGTGGATCACATAAAGTAGGAAGTCTTATGAAAATATGCTGAGTTTGATAAATATGAATACTCACAGGCATGAACCACTTACCTGTATTCGAGAAAATAAAATCTTCATCTTGGATTCCTCTAGTCAGGTCTAAATCCTGAAAAGACACTTCCAATCATTAAATCCCATCTAAAACAATATATCCTTTCTCATACATCCCACCACTATAATGTAATTAACTTCTAGGGTTTATCCTTAATACACACATGTAAATCTCAAATATCCTTCTACTCACATCATCATCTCTAAATCATACCCTACACAATCTTATGGCATGCATGCATGCATACCCAAAACATCATATACGATCAACAAAATCTCTAAATCATGAGATATCATTTCATCATACCTATTAAGCTTGTGGTGTAACGCCTACTTTAAATTTAATGACGAGGTTCACACCTATAACATTGATTTAACAAAGCACCATCAGATATGCACATACTTCATATATCTAACTTTTCCTAAATAAAATTACCTTATCTAGGTATTTTCCAGAGTTTGAAATCTCCTTCAGGATGTTCTTCATATTTCTAGCTTTCCAACGAGCCCTTATATGCTTCATTCTGACAATCTGATCAATATCTATGAGTTCCTAAAGTTTCTTAACAAATAAAGAGTTGGTAATTTATATTACCTTTTATTTCCTCCACCTCTCAGGCTAAATGGGCCTTGAGATCGGCAGCCCAGCAAGGAGGGACCCGGTCCCCTCCCTCTCCTTCGCCCAGGCAGCGTGATCCAGGGATCACAACCCCTGTTTTGCCGCAGAGACAGAGCGCCGGCTCTTGGTCTCCTCTCCAGCGAAGGCTGGTCGTCCAAGACCAAATCCAGCAGCCATGTTTGGTCGGCGTCACCACCACTCCCTCTTCTTGACGATAAGGCCTGCACCGAGGTGGATTCTAAGCTTGACTGAGATAGTTCCTCACCCGCACAGCCTAACTGGGCGCTCGCCTCCCCTGTTTCTGCGTCACGAACAGAGCCGCCGCCCAGGTGCTTTGGCATCCCTCCTGCTATCTTGGATGTTGTATCTTGTTCGGAAGATGATTTCTCACCTCAGAACATCCTCGTCCTCTTCGATCTTGGTCGTTGGGCTTGCGCCGAGAGGCGCCCTTGGTGGTTCGGTCCTCTGAAAGTCAGGGCGGCCCAAACCCAGACGCCGTCAGGCTCTTCTTCCCCCTTTCTTTTTCACGGTTTCTCTGTTTATCTCTTTCTACCGCTCAAAACCCTAAGTGCTTTGTTCCTTTACGGTGCCCAAGCCTAAGATTTGTATAGCCCCCTACTTATCAGTCTCACAATGAGATCCGAGACAACAAAAACTTTAGTTAGTTTCCTATTTCGGATGAATAGAGGTATCTTTCTCATATTCCAACGTTCTTTGACTAACTGACTCGGTTCAGTTGAACCAAAGGGTTGGTTATGGACCACGGTTCAGGCTTTCAATTTCTTGGCTCACTACTTAACAATGCATTAAAATGTTGTATTCCTTATATAATCTCTATAGGCTACTCCTTAATCCAAATTGGTCCCAAAATTTGACCAACACCTCATATAACTATTGTCTTCTTGTCATAAATTATCACCGTCTAATCCACTACCTGGACTTACACCAGTAATGTATGTTTGATTCCACATGTCCAATGACCGAGATCAACAAATTGAATCACCAAAACTGTGTCACCTCTTATATGTCATTGAGAACATCTACGCAGTCCTAAATTTCCTTGCTACGTAAATTGGAGAGCCTAACTTAGACAAAGCTTAAAGTACTCTTAAGTATGTCGTATAATCCATTGATAGTTAGAATGCCCTCGAACTCTAGAAAAACCTTCTTATCATCATATTAATCAACCTTAACATTCCTTATGATCTTTCTAGCATCCCATGAAGATCAAAATCACTAAAACGTCCTAGGGTCTAGATACGTATCACTGGAACCTAATACACGATGAAACATGTAAAACTTGACTCACTTGTCTTGATCTCACATAACTATGTTTTTTTTTTCTATTATTACTTTCATTCACATGGATACTTGACAAAATTCGGGGTGTGACAATTCTACCCACCTTATTGGGAATTTCGTCCTCAAAATTCAATTAGTCTACCCACCTTAGGGTTTGACATATTATATGTATAATAATCTCTTATATTTTCTAACTGCCTCATTAGCATGTGCATGGTGAAAATTTCTCATGGTTATCATCATCAAGCGCATATGTGCATGTACTACTAATGAATTTTGAGATCTAAACTATACATTCACCATCTATCATAGCAAGGACTCTAGATTGCCTCTTCTCTATGGTTGTGTTAGGGTTATGGTTCACTTAAAATCAACTCACTTATCGATGCCAAAATATCTACCCTTCATATACATGCTTGACGTTACTATGTGTATGATTAGGTTTATGTGACTATATGTCTCAAACTTTTAATGCCAACACTTGTTTTCTTTGTCGCCTTTGGATACATGCCGGCTGGTCATATATTCAGAAGTGACATGTCATATCACACTTATCTTAGCACTTTCTCGTGCACATGTCCAATACCACATGCACTTGAAAGGACAAGACAAGCATGATTATGCACATAACATTCTCTCTACAAAATCCCATAAGATGTGTCCCATACCACAAACATGTGGGAAAAAGAGAGAGAATGCTATATACAACTATAATGTTATCATAAAAAGTGTAAAACATCTAGGCACATAACCCTAATCCTTAACTAAACATCTGTCTCCTATTTAAATCTCTACTTAGATTTATAATATCTTTCACTTACCTCTTCTACACATAGGGCTACTAGTTATCTTTCTAAATTTGTACTCTACTCTAACTTAAGTCCGTATAGGGTGATCTTATGTAAGAACATGAGAACTCATCTGGTGGCCAACTATAATGTTGCTCTGATACCATATTGTAACACCCTCCCTAAGCACACACTTGTACATAGCGGAAGCAACACCGAGTTATCCATAACTCGTGCACTCAAGGGGGTATTACGTAAAACTGGCATTCATAACAACAATATAATCAATCACGCAGGATGAAGTATTAAAATATTCTGATGATTGTTCTTACAACAGGAACATAGATGTTATTACACGGTAAACTTATATAACATCACAAGTCTCTACTATAAAGTTCTAAACATTGAAACATATAACTGAGTCTATAAACCTGAGGATCATCGTATAGTTGGCACCCCACCAGATCTTATCTTGCTTTGTCCTTGTGCTCTAAATCCCTGAGATCTACTCTGCTCCTGCTCTCACCTGCGGACATCTCATCCCCAGCCATGCATTAGAAAAACGATTGTTAGCGTAAGTGGCATGAGTATTCTAATATACGTATTAGAAAGTAATAAAATGCTACAAATATCTTTGAACACTATAAACATGATACTAACATTAAAACTTTACAAAATATGAAACATAAATATCTCTTCTTACTTTAGCTTAGTTCTTATCTTTTTACTTATCTTTCTCTGGAGACTTGTACTCTGGTACCTCGGTCTCAAGACCTGCATCACAGTGCATGGGTCATACTGATCTTATCTAATTCCCTCTCATCATACTTATGGATGAGATTAAGGGCATCTCTAATCTAAGGTATCTTTTACTTACGATTTTTATCTGCCTGTGGCCACCATTATACAATAAGTCCTCCTGAATTGGCAACCGATGCCTCTGAATCGTCCCGGGACTAACTGAATGAGGACTTATCATATAATGTCTTATGTGAAGGTTTTGACTTATTTATCTTAACTCTAAACTTACTTAATTCTTAATCTGAACTAAAACTGAATACTGGTATCTTTGCTGAATAGTAAATCTGAACTTATCTTATATTAAAATTGATAACTGAACTTATCTGAGATTGATTACTGATGACTGAGCATGTACTGAATTCTGAATCCCTTATTCTTAAATTATGAATTGAATCTACATCTGAATATGAATATAGATCTCAATTACTTCATAATCGAGATTGGGTCTAAAACTCTTATCATGTATCTGTATTCAAAATCTAACTACTCACACCATGAGTAGTCTAAGCCTGAACTAAATCTAATATCCATATTTTCTGGATAATCCTTAATCTAATACTTCAATCTGATAGAAATGACTTAACTACTTTTTATACTAAATATATGGCAACTAAGCCTGAAGGCTTAGGGAAAGGATCTAAACTAAACAGGAGAATATGAAGTATATGAGAGTTCTTAAGTATCAAATATCTAAAAGAGTGTGATTTTTGACAAGGTAACTCAATTTCTATAAAATCTCATTAAATCTGATCTCAATACATTCATATGAACTTAAATCTTAAATCTTAAAGTAGAAATCATATAGAGTCTCATCTCAGCAACTTAATCATGACTTAATGTCTCATAATCATAAACTCATGTTATAATATATTCTACTCTCAATAGTACCTTTACCTTGGAAATTGGGCCATGGTCTACCATGTGCAACATCCATACTATCACATAACTTAACTTTTAAGCACTAATCTTTCTAAGAAATCTATTTCACTTCTAAACTCTTAGATCGCTACATATATATAAGAAACCTTGATGACATGTTCCTACTTGAATTCTTAACACCCAATTTCATCAATAAATGAGGGGAATCTTAACAACATGTTCTACTTGAAATCTCAATACATTCTTATCCCACATTATCATGTATGACTATCTTGGTTGCATATCTTATCTTGTAGTCATATTCATCAATATGAATCATTACTAATAGTTCTTATAGGAACATAATTCTCTAATTTTCTCATGAACCTGGTTCATGAGTCTCTATTATTCTTATAAATTTTAGTAACATATATCTTCTCGAGATATTAGGCACATGTAAGGAAATAACCATGAATGTATGAAAATCTTACTTGCATATCTTAACATAAAATCTTAGAACAGTGGATCACATAAAGTGGGAAGTCTTATGAAAATATGCTGAGTTTGATAAATATGAATACTCACGGGCATGAACCACTTACCTGTATTAGAGAAAATAAAATCTTCATCTTGGATTGCTCTAGTCAGGTCTAAATCCTGAAAAGACACTTCCAATCATTAAATCCCATCTAAAACAATATATCCTTTCTCATACATCCCACCACTATAATGTAATTAACTTCTAGGGTTTATCCTTAATACACACATGTAAATCTCAAATATTCTTCTACTCACATCATCATCTCTAAATCATACCCTACACAATCTTATGGCATGCATGCATGCATACCCAAAACATCATATACGATCAACAAAATCTCTAAATCATGAGATATCATTTCATCATACCTATTAAGCTTGTGGTGTAACGCCTACTTTAAATTTAATGATGAGGTTCACACCTATAACATTGATTTAACAAAGCACCATCAGATATGCACATACTTCATATATATAACTTTTCCTAAATAAAATTACCTTATCTAGGTATTTTCCAGAGTTTGAAATCTCCTTCAGGATGTTCTTCATATCTCTAGCTTTCCAATGAGCCCTTATATGCTTCATTCTGACAATCGGATCAATATCTATGAGTTCCTAAAGTTTCTTAACAAATAAAGAGTTGGTAATTTATATTACCTTTTATTTCCTCCACCTCTCAGGCTAAATGGGCCTTGAGATCGGCAGCCCAGCAAGGAGGAACCCGGTCCCCTCCCTCTCCTTCGCCCAGGCAGCGTGATCCAGGGATCGCAACCCATGTTTTGCCGCAGAGACAGAGCGCCGGCTCTTGGTCTCCTCTCCAGCGAAGGCTGGTCGTCCAAGACCAAATCCAGCAGCCACCACTCCCTCTTCTTGACGATAAGGCCTACACCGAGGTGGATTCTAAGCTTGACTGAGATAGTTCCTCACCTACACAACCTAACTGGGAGCTTGCCTCCCCTGTTTCTGCATCACGAACAGAGCCGCCGCCCAGGTGCTTTGGCATCCCTCCTGCTATCTTGGATGTTGTATCTTGTTCGGAAGATGATTTCTCACCTGAGCGCATCCTCGTCCTCTCTGATCTTAGTCATTGGGCTTGCGCCGAGAGGCTCCCTTGGTGGTTCGGTCCTCTGGAAGTCAAGGCTGCCCAAACCCAGACACCGTCAGGCTCTTCTTCCCCCCTTTCTTTTTCACGGTTTCTCTGTTTATCTCTTTCTACCGCTCAAAACCCTAAGTGCTTGGTTCCTATCTGGTGCCAAAGCCTAAGATTTATATAACCCCCTACTTATCAGTCTCACAATGAGATCCAAGACAACCAAAACTCTAGTTAGTTTCCTATTTCGGATGAATAGAGGGTAGCACGATCTGATCTTTCTCATATTCCAACGTTCTTTGACTAACTGACTCGGTTCAGTTGAACCAAAGGGTTGGTTATGGACCACGGTTCAGGCTTTCAATTTCTTGGCTCACTACTTAACAATGCATTAAAATGTTGTATTCCTTATATAATCTCTATAGGCTACTCCTTAATCCGAATTGGTCCCAAAATTTGACCAACACCTCATATAACTATTGTCTTCTTGTCATAAATTATCACCACCTAATCCACTACCTAGACTTACACCAGTAATGTATGTTTGATTCCACATGTCCAATGACCGAGATCAACAAATTGAATCACCAAAACTGTGTCACCTCTTATATGTCATTGAGAATATCTACACAGTCCTAAATTTCCTTGCTACGTACATTGGAGAGCCTAACTTAGACAAAGCTTAAAGTACTCTTAAGTATGTCGTATAATCCATTGATATTTAGAATGCCCTCGAACTCTAGAAAAACCTTCTTATCATCATATTAATCAACCTTAACATTCCTTATGATCTTTCTAGCATCCCATGAAGATCAAAATCCCTAAAATGTCCTTGGGTCTAGATACGTATCACTGGAACCTAATACACGATGAAACATGTAAAACTTGACTCACTTGTCTTGATCTCACATAACTACGTTTTTCTTTCTAGTATTACTTTCATTCACATGGATACTTGACAAAATTAGGGGTGTGACAATTCTACCCACCTTATTGGGAATTTCGTCCTCAAAATTCAATTAGTCTACCCACCTTAGGGTTTGACATATTATATGTATAATAATCTCTTATATTTTCTAACTGCCTCATTAGCATGTGCATGGTGAAAATTTCTCATGGTTATCATCATCAAGCGCATATTTGCATGTACTACTAATGAATTTTGAGATCTAAACTATACATTCACCATCTATCATAGCAAGGACTCTAGATTGCCTCTTCTCTATGGTTGTGTTAGGGTTATGGTTCACTTAAAATTAACTCACTTATCGATGCCAAAATATCTACCCTTCATATACATGCTTGACGTTACTATGTGTATGATTAGGTTTATGTGACTATATGTCTCAAACTTTTAATGCCAACACTTGTTTTCTTTGTCGCCTTTGGATACATGCCGGCCGGTCATATATTCAGAGGTGACATGTCATATCACACTTATCTTAGCACTTTCTCGTGCACATGTCCCATACCACATGCACTTGAAAGGACAAGACAAGCATGATTATGCACATAACATTCTCTCTACAAAATCCCATAAGCATGTGTCCCATACCACAAACATGTGGGAAAAAGAGAGAGAATGCTATATACAACTATAGTGTTATCATAAAAAGTGTAAAACATCTAGGCACATAACCCTAATCCTTATCTAAAAATCTGTCTCCTATTTAAATCTATACTTAGATTTCTAATATCTTTCACTTACCTCTTCTACACATAGGGCTACTAGTTATCTTTCTAAATTTGTACTCTACTCTAACTTAAGTCCGTATGGGGTGATCTTATGTAAGAACATGAGAACTCATCTGGTGGCCAACTATAATGTTGCTCTGATACCATATTGTAACACCCTCCCTAAGCACACACTTGTACATAGCAGAAGCAACACTGAGTTATTTATAACTCGTGCACTCAAGGGGGTATTACGTAAAACTGGCATTCATAACAACAATATAATCAATCACGCAGGCTGAAGTATTAAAATATTCTGATGATTGTTCTTACAACAGGAACATAGATGTTATTACACGGTAAACTTATATAACATCACGAGTCTCTACTATAAAGTTCTAAACATTGAAACATATAACTGAGTCTATAAACCTGAGGATCATCGTACAGTTGGCACCCCACCAGATCTTATCTTGCTCTGTCCTTGTGCTCTAAATCCATGAGATCTACTCTGCTCCTGCTCTCACCTGCGGACATCTCGTCCCCAGCCATGCATTAGAAAAACGATTGTTAGTGTAAGTGGCATGAGTATTCTAATATACGTATTAGAAAGAAATAAAATGCAACAAATATCTTTGAACACTATAAACATGATACTAACATTAAAACTTTACAAAATATGAAACATAAATATCTCTTCTTACTTTAGCTTAGTTCTTATCTTTTTACTTATCTTTCTCTGGAGACTTGTACTCTGGTACCTGGGTCTCAAGACCTGCATCACAGTGAATGGGTCATACTGATCTTATCTAATTCCCTATCATCATACTTATGGATGAGATTATGGGCATCTCTAATCTAAGGTATCTTTTACTTACGATTTTTATCTGCCTGTGGCCACCATTATACAATAAGTCCTCCTGAATTGGCAACCGATGCCTCTGAATCGTCCCGGGACTAACTGAATGAGGACTTATCATATAATATCTTATGTGAAGGTTTCGACTTATTTATCTTAAGTCTAAACTTACTTAATTCTTAATCTGAACTGAAACTGAATACTGGTATCTTTGCTGAATACTGAATCTGAACTTATCTTATATTAAAACTGATAACTGAACTTATCTGAGATTGATTACTGATGACTGAGCAAGTACTGAATTCTGAATCTCTTATTCTTAAATTATGAATTGAATCTACATCTGAGTATGAATATAGATCTCAATTACTTCATAATCGAGATTGGGTCTAAAACTCTTATCATGTATCTTTATTCAAAATCTAACTACTCACACCATGAGTAGTCTAAGCCTGAACTAAATCTAATATCCATATCATCTGGATAATCCTTAATCTAATACTTCAATCTGATAGAAATGACTTAACTACTTTTTATACTAAATATATGACAACTAAGCCTGAAGGCTTAGGGAAAGGATCTAAACTAAACAGGAGAATATGAAGTATATGAGAGTTCTTAAGTATCAAATATCTAAAAGAGTGTGATTTTTGACAAGGTAACTCAATTTCTATAAAATCTCAATAAATCTGATCTCAATACATTCATATGAACTTAAATCTTAAATCTTAAAGTAGAAATCATATAGAGTCTCATCTCAGCAACTTAATCATGACTTAATGTCTCATAATCATAAACTCATGTTATAATATATTCTACTCTCAATAGTACATTTACCTTGGAAATTGGGCCATGATCTACCATGTGCAACATCCATACTATCACATAACTTAACTTTTAAGCACTAATCTTTCTAAGAAATATATTTCACTTCTAAACTCTTAGATCGCTACATATATATAAGAAACCTTGATGACATGTTCCTACTTGAATTCTTAGCACCCAATTACATCAATAAATGAGGGGAATCTTAACAACATGTTCTACTTGAAATCTTAATTCATTCTTATCCCACATTATCATGTATGACTATCTTGGTTGCATATCTTATCTTGTAGTGATATTCATCAATATGAATCATTACTAATAGTTCTTATAGGAACATAATTCTCTAATTTTCTCATGAACTTGGTTCATGAGTCTCTATCATTCTTATAAATTTTAGTAACATATATCTTCTCGAGATATTAGGCACATGTAAGGAAATAACCATGAATGTATGAAAATCTTACTTGCATATCTTAACATACAATCTTAGAACAATGGATCACATAAAGTAGGAAGTCTTATGAAAATATGCTGAGTTTGATAAATATGAATACTCATGGGCATGAACCACTTACCTGTATTAGAGAAAATAAAATCTTCATCTTGGATTCCTCTAGTCAGGTCTAAATCCTGAAAAGACACTTCCAATCATTAAATCCCATCTAAAACAATATATCCTTTCTCATACATCCCACCACTATAATGTAATTAACTTCTAGGGTTTATCCTTAATACACACATGTAAATCTCAAATATCCTTCTACTCACATCATCATCTCTAAATCATACCCTACACAATCTTATGGCATGCATGCATGCATACCCAAAACATCATATACGATCAACAAAATCTCTAAATCATGAGATATCATTTCATCATACCTATTAAGCTTGTGGTGTAACACCTACTTTAAATTTAATGATGAGGTTCACACCTATAACATTGATTTAACAAAGCACCATCAGATATGCACATACTTCATATATCTAACTTTTCCTAAATAAAATTACCTTATCTAGGTATTTTCCTGAGTTTGAAATCTCCTTCAGGATGTTCTTCATATCTCTTGCTTTCCAACGAGCCCTTATATGCTTCATTCTGACAATCTGATCAATATCTATGAGTTCCTAAAGTTTCTTAACAAATAAAGAGTTGGTAATTTATATTACCTTTTATTTCCTCCACCTCTCAGGCTAAATGGGCCTTGAGATCGGCAGCCCAGCAAGCAGGGACCCGGTTCCCTCCCTCTCCTTCACCTAGGCAGCGTGATCCAGGGATCGCAACCCCTGTTTTGCCGCAGAGACAGAGCGCCGGCTCTTGGTCTCCTCTCCAGCGAAGGCTGGTCGTCCAAGACCAAATCCAGCAGCCATGTTTGGTCGGCGTCACCACCACTCCCTCTTCTTGATGATAAGGCCTACACCGAGGTGGATTCTAAGCTTGACTGAGATAGTTCCTCACCCGCACAGCCTAACTAGGAGCTCGCCTCCCCTGTTTCTGCGTCACGAACAGAGCCTCCGCCCATGTGCTTTGGCATCCCTCCTGGTATCTTGGATGTTGTATCTTGTTCGGAAGATGATTTCTCACCTCAGCGCATCCTCGTCCTCTCTGATCTTGGTCGTTGGTCTTGCACCGAGAGGCGCCCTTGGTGGTTCGGTCCTCTGAAAGTCAGGGCGGCCCAAACCCAGACGTCGTCAGGCTCTTCTTCCCCCCTTTCTTTTTCACGGTTTCTCTGTTTATCTCTTTCTACCGCTCAAAACCCTAAGTTCTTTGTTCCTTTACGGTGCCAAAGCCTAAGATTTATATAGCCCCCTACTTATCAGTCTCACAATGAGATCCGAGACAACCAAAACTCTAGTTAGTTTCCTATTTCGGATGAATAGAGGGTAGCACGATCTGATCTTTCTCATATTCCAACATTCTTTGACTAACTGACTCGGTTCAGTTGAACCAAAGGGTTGGTTATGGACCACGGTTCAGGCTTTCAATTTCTTGGCTCACTACTTAACAATGCATTAAAATGTTGTATTCCTTATATAATCTCTATAGGCTACTCCTTAATCCGAATTGGTCCCAAAATTTGACCAACACCTCATATAACTATTGTCATCTTGTCATAAATTATCACCGCCTAATCCACTACCTAGACTTACACCAGTAATGTATGTTTGATTCCACATGTCCAATGACCGAGATCAACAAATTGAATCACCAAAACTGTGTCACCTCTTATATGTCATTGAGAACATCTACGCAGTCCTAAATTTCCTTGCTACGTACATTGGAGAGCCTAACTTAGACAAAGCTTAAAGTACTCTTAAGTATGTCGTATAATCCATTGATGGTTAGAATACCCTCGAACTCTAGAAAAACCTTCTTATCATCATATTAATGAACCTTAACATTCCTTATGATCTTTCTAGGATCCCATGAAGATCAAAATCACTAAAAAGTCCTTGGGTCTAGATACGTATCACTGGAACCTATACACGATGAAACATGTAAAACTTGACTCACTTGTCTTGATCTCACATAACTACGTTTTTTTTTCTAGTATTACTTTCATTCACATGGATACTTGACAAAATTCGGGGTGTGACAATAACTATTTACAAAGTAATAAAATAATTCTTTGTACATAACGTTCTCACCCTAAGGGTGGTACATAAAATGAAAAGGTTACATCTATATACACACAAGCCCATAGGAAGAGGGCAACCCGACTATCTCAAGCTATTCTTATGTTCACCAGTGAGCTCACAAGCTTCATGAGTATTTTCCCTATAAAGCACATATACCTGGGTGGAGGGAACACCTAGAAAATAGGAAAACAAGGTGTGTGTTAGCAAAAGCTGAGTATGTACATTGGAAGTTGGACTAGGCATTAATTGATATAAAAGTAAGTAAGGTGTTCCCATCAAGGTGGAGGCCAACAAAACTAGGTAAGTTTCAATGAGAAGTAACAAGAGAAGGAATTTCTAAAAGAATGAGGTAGTATAATTAAAAATTAAAACTACAACTTTTTCCATCAACAACCATCCAATCACATAAACATTTGCATGCTGATATATTTTTCTAAAGTAACTATAGTAGGGCCATGACACCACTGAGTGATTGACCTAAGTAAAATGGGTGGAAGTAGCACACCCTAGGCGGAAGTAGCATGCCTCTGTATATATCAAGGTGGAAGTAGCCCACCCTGGGAAGAAGTAGCACACCCTACTGGTTACACATAAGCATCTATGATAGTTAAATTAGTAAAATTATCTAACATTCATAAATAGAGTGGAAAGACAGTTTACATTCACCATTTGCATTTCCAAGAATAAGGACCAAGCAAGTTGGGTCATTGACCCAATTCAAAAAGATAATAATAATTTCAGAAGAATAACAATGAGTTTCAAATGGGAGAATATGATATTTCAACATGTGGTACAAAAAAAGTAAGTATTCAAAGACCTACCTCATTATGTTAAATTTAGTCATATAAATGCCCTGTTTAAAATAGGGAGGAGTACATACCTGGTCTTCATGACTAACCCTATCTCTTGGGATAATTGATCATTTTCCTTCTCAACCTAAACTATTTACTACACACATCAATCCACTTTCACTAGTACATAATTGAAAGTATATCTAAACCAAGTATTGGTTACCTAAAGAGGATCTAGTGTTTTAAAATCCTAGAAGTACTAATACATAGAGTTAGGAATATGATCAACTATTATTTATAAAAAAACCCTTTTTGGGAAAATGTAAAGTTCCATATGACAAACTTTACATGTTTTAGTCATATACTCATACTAAAACATTAATATGTATCTGAATATATGTATATCGCATATGGTTATATGCTCTATAGTAGACAATTATGTAGTCCAAACTCACATGTCATTGTATTGTTATGAATCACCAAATACATATGATTGTGAAAGTACTTACTTGTATTTTTATTTCTATATTATACCCTTTACAATTATGTGTGATTAATATACCTAATATCATCACATGGACATGTAAATACATGGTTTCTAATTTATATATGATATTATAAAGGTAATACGATTACTAGGTTATATTATCATCAATAAGACATTCATATATACATAACATGATCTAGTTATTATCTAGTTGTTTATCTAATATAATAAGGCATTAAAACATGTTCAACTTAATCAATTAAGTTTTCTCAAGGAGAAAAATATGTATCTTTATGATATTATTTATTGTACTAAATAGATCCCCATGACCAGCATCATCTAAATATTAGATGATCAAACTTCACTAAAGGGACAAAAGAATACTAACCCGCAAAATGGTGGTTCAGATTGCTGAGGTCTTCATCGAACATAGATGAGGGAACTATTCTCATCCAGCCCCAACAGTTCCCAACCATAGGCGATGGATGTTGACTATGGAATTTGTGGTGGTTCTTTGGTGTGACTGGGTTCTGGTCGTGGATGAGGATGATGATAAGGATGTAAAAGACCCACTGTGTATGGTGGCTAGTAGTGGTGTGATGGTGGAAGCCCAAGGAAGAGGAAGATGGAGGTGGGGGTTCAACAAGTGGCAGTGATGCTGCCTTGAGTGATGGCGTCGGTGGGCCAGGTGACATGGATGAGAACGATGTTGTTGTATTGTACATGGGTGAGGAGGTGGTTGGCACATGGTATAACAAGAAGTATAGGGGTGATATGTAACTGAAGATAGGGTCAAAGATGAGGTGGGCATTAACATGAAGATGTTCTTCATGGGGTGGGGCCTATCGTGGTCCTGGCAGCCTTTATAACAATGATGAGGTGCTTTTATTACAGTATTGGGGACACAAGGTAGAAGCACTACAGCTAGTTCTCTAGTCCTGGTGGAAAAGAGGAGCCCACAAGCCTTACAAAATATTGAACATGGTTGCTACAACATCATTGTAGTTGTGCACTGATAGGTTGGATTCGTCGCTAGTAGTTGCATCTGATCAACGGTGTTGGAAGCCCCGATGGTGAAGAACGGAGGAAGAAGAGATGGAGGTGGCACTGGTGGTGGTGAAAGGAGGCACGATTATGGAGCAAATGCCACTATGAAGGCATAAGGAGGCGACACAAATTATGTGGAGGTGATGGAATTCTATTGTGTTGTGACAGGTTTGGTGGTCTAAATGGAGCACCGCATCATTGGTGCCTTCTTCACCAGGCATTGTCAGTGACGATGGTGTAGAGGTAAGGGAAAGGACTCATGTTAGTTATAACCCAAGGAAGATGAAGAAATATATAGGGAAGGGAAGAGGAGGAGCAAACTACATAGATTAGTAGTGTTGGAGGAGGTGGTGGTGCCTCTAGGGCTCACGGGGGTGGTGACCTCATTGCTTGTTGATGGCGGTGGCGGCTATTGAACTTAGTGGTTGACGGTTCACGATTGTAGGTCTGTGTGAGATGCAGAAGAAGATGTTGTTAAAGTGCAGGTAGTGTCTAGATCATCTTCTGTTCGGCATTCTAGGAGGTTGTCTTACTTTTTGGCTTTTGTGGTGGTGATATTGGTGAGGGGAGGAGATAGTTCCACCAGTGTGGGCTCCATCGTGGCCTCTAGCAGCCCTAGTAGCTTCTGGAGATGAGCTGCTCTTTACCAAGATATTGAGCGACTGGGAGGTGGCGGCTAGGGTTTGGTGTTCCCTGCCTTATAGAGTGAGGAAAGGGGCAAGGATGAAGGGGAGAAGAGGGGGTGGTCATTTTGTGCACTCCCAGTAAACCCAACGTGAGGGGCACATGGGTGATGGTTCCAAATGAGTTGAAGATGTTACAGGAAACATAATATGAAGTTGGGTGAATTTAAGATATTGGACATATTAATATATTACAAAGCTTGATATTTGCATTCACTTAAATAGGAGGGTAATTAATGTCGAACTGACCTGAAAATCATGGGTTTTCTAATTAAGTTGTGGGGAGTCTAATTTTGACATTAACATCTCCTTTGAACACATTTTGTATTTTATTTAGTTGCTTATATTTGAAGTACCTAAAATACATTTAATACCTTTCTCAATCAATTTTGATGTAAATTTCTTATTTTACCATTTTCCTTCATGATTAAGTCTTAGTAAGATTTTAATGATCCATCTAAGGTCAAATCATGTTGATTGATGAATTTATATAATTAACCTCGATTGAATAATTAGCTACTTAATTGGTTATAAAATCTCATGCGATTAGAAATATCTATCATCTTAATATAATTTTAGATTCTAAACATTATAATTTAACGAAATTAGGGGAAAGAAACATGATATTAATCAATAATGAAAAAGGGCCTCAAATGAAGGAGGATTGTGCTAAGAGCCGTGATACAAGTATGTTACACTCATTAGGAGGGATATTCAATTATTATATTAATCATTTATGTAAACATAACATGATTAACCACCATTATTTACTTGCATTAGGGTTAGGTTTAGCAAGATAGATTACATGAAAGCTATAGTTCAACATTCATTCACAAACCTTAACCCATAGCATCATCACATAATCTTGGATGCATAAGACTCAACAACATCATCACATTATGTACCATTCTCAAGTATGGATCCACACATAACTCAATATGTAACCATTTGCTTTTAGTATAGTTAGAGTTCCACAACAATAAGAGAGACACCATTGTTTTATTATTCTACTAAGGAATGTTGATCATAGTTAATCACCATCACCTAAGTTCATTATGATTATGTGTAATGAGCTATATCTAATTAGGGTTACATATTAACACAATATGGTCATTATCCATTCTATTCATATGAGGGCAAATGTAATATTACCTTTTTAAGGCAAACCTCCATTGGTTCCATCATCATTCAACCCATATCACCATATAACAACATCACCCATAATTATTGGATGATGAAAAGGTAAGACTATTGGTTATTTTCATAAGTAAACACCTTGAATATGCCACGTACAAAGTCATTGAATTTTGATCTAGAAAGAGTCACTATTTAGCCCTAGATTTCACTTATTTAATAACATAATGAGGCACCATACGTTATGGGGTTAAAACCCATCACTATTTGTACATTTTAATCAATCCATCATATCAACCATCAAGCTCCTTAATTTGATCACATAAAGAAATCCATCAAATTCAGATTATTAGAACTCACATGTTATACTATAGGTTTCATCATCATTTTCCTTCTCCACCACTTTTGATCATACCAAGGAAGTTCTAGTCTCTTCTCTAGCCCTATCCTCTTCCCAGCAAGACGATCTAAGAAGATTTCCTACACACTTTTCGTTGGTTTTATACCTTAAAGACCAATTGTTTGGAAAGGCATACACCATCTTTTGTGGTCATTTATGACCACTTTCAATAGGGCTTATAGTCAACATATTAGCAAATATGATTGGATCTCTCCAACATATGTCTATTTACCTAGGTGAACCATAACGTTCATCATCTATTATGCTTCTTCTCCCAGGCAAAATTTGTTGTTTGGCCATCACACGGTGTGTGCCTCACCTACACGATGTGTCATAGTGAGCAGCTATGACGAATTTGTCATTGTTGAAATGCCAAAAGTGACACAAGGTGTCAATTTTTGACACTACGTGCCAATTTTTGACACAACATGTCTATTTTGGACATTGCATGCCTGAAACTTCCAGATCTATTCTTCTCCAAGTAGCATAACGTTTCCACTTCCTGACACAACATGTCAATGACTGACTACACCTATTTATATTCTTACTTTGCTACTCCACTATATCTTGTATTGGTATATTATGAGGTCATCTTCTTCTACTATGGGGATGTACCAAACACACCCCAAGTGTGTAAGATTTGTAAAATTCAATGGCTCTAACTATGTCCTATGGGCACACTCAATTCATATCTATGCTCATTCCTCAGGGAAACTAGAACATCTGACAAATCTACCTCAACTGAAGGAAGACACATCTGACAAGAAGAAAACTACTAAGAAGCATATGAGAAATTGAAGGTAGATTTTAAAAAGTGGTCTGAATGTGACTCTCGTATTCTCTCTTGGATATTGAACAATTGTGAATCACAAATTTCTACTAATATTCTCTTAACCAACGCAACGAAGGAGGCATGGGACCACCTTGCCCAAGTGTATTCTTGCAAAGGAAATGCATCCTGAGTTTTTGATCCATACAGATGTTTGCATTCCCTTAAACTTGAACATAAATTAGCCTTTTATTCACACTGCAATTCCATTAAAGGGATTTGGGGTGAACTCAAGCTTCGTCACCCCTTATCATTAGATATTGTCAAGATGTAAAAGTAGAAAGAGAAAATACAACTTTGTTAATTTCTTGGCATCTCTACCTCCTAGTTATGAAGTTGTTCCTTAGAAAATTATTTTGTCACACCCCGATCTCACACTAACCACTAATCACGAGATTAGGGCGCGACAGAGGGATTATCACATAAACAAATCACTGAGAACTTTTTCTTTTTAAAACCTCGTAATGATATCCGGATTATTGTTGTAAACTAAAACATAATAAACTATTGCGGAAGCATTTCAATTAAACTGGCTAGAGAACATAAACAGAGTTTACAACATGTAACATTGTTTAACAGAAAGTAAAACATAATAGATAATTTACATCTTTTACTCATTCACCATACATACTCTCTCTCTCCCACACCATGTCCCAAGGACCGAGGGGAAAGGATTAAGAGACCACTATCTCACTAACTACATATACCTTCTACTGACTAGGGTGGTAAGATCCTTCAGATTCCTGGAACTGTCGTTGACCTGAAAATGTTTGAGTAAAGGAGTGAGCCTACTCGCTCAGTGAATAGTTTTTCATTTAACTATCACTAAACAACTCGTCAAGTTTATTATTCAGATTAATATACAAGAGAAGCAGCGGAAACAAAAAAAATGTTCTCCCAAAACCCGGAACAAAAGGAATCGCGTCATCATCTATATAATAGGAAAGATGGTTTGTGAATCATACCTTGTCCCGAGGCTTGCTCGGAGACAATACCACGCGCCTTGCGCGGTCTTCACCTCCGGTCTTGGACGGTGTCTGTGCAGCTCCTGGTCGCACTGGGACTGAAGACTCCTCCTCCTACCGGACTGTCGGATGACGGTTGTCCTCCTGAGCGGCAGTGACCTCCCGCCTCTGAAGTAGTCCACACGGACCACCCAGAACTCCACTCTCCTTGTCCCACAAGGAAGTGGAAGGAGTCACACCCTCCTGTTGACGTACTAGTCGCCAACACACTCTCCTGCTGTCAATTGCAACTGCAGTTGTCCTTCCCTTGCTGCACCTCCCTTTGCGGGAAGCACTTGCTCGGGCTCTCTCTCGGTTACCAAAACCAGAGAGAACGACAACTTTGCAGAGCAATCAACTTGCACTAAGTTGTACTTTGAGAAGCCCCCAATACCCCTATATATATAGGCGGGTCATGGGACAGGGTTCTCTGTGCCCGGCAATACGGGACTAAATCAGGAGTAGAAGGGTTCGGGATTTTCCACCAAAAAGCAACCATCTCGCAACCTGAAATGATCGGTTCACAACTGAACCGATCGGTTCGGCCATTGAGCCGATCGGTTGGACATGAGCCGATCGTTTGGGGCTCTCCAACCGATCGGTTGGTGCCCTGAACCGATCGGTTCATAGTCCTAATCCGGCTCAAAAAGACTTTCCTTGTTCCGTTCCCAATTGGTATCGAATACCAATGTTATTCCCAATCGAATTGGGCAATTTGAAACCAAAGGAAAATTCTTGCCGACATGACTTTTCCCAACTGGTCGGTTGCACCAGTTGAGCCGATCGGTTCAACCCTTGAACCGGTCATTTCAACCTGGGCATGAGCCGATCGGCCTGGACACTCCAGCCGATCGGTTCAGCAACCTCAGCCGACCGGTTCATCACATGAACCGATCGGTTGGGAGCACAGGTTGGGAAAAAATCAGTCAATTGCGATTTCAATCAATCCGATACTCCAATCAATGCGTCCAACACCTTGAACCATACGATATTGAGCCATCAACTGATTGAGTGTTTAATTGAACTACTAAACTCCTTTAGTAATCAATCTAAACATTGCTTTGTGGACAAAACTCCTCTTCCAGGTTAAATCCTATGTGTGTGACCCTGCAGGTCCATTTCACGTTGGCAGTGAAAGTCCATAACACTTATGACTTCTCAAGCAAAGAGTGGTGCCTAGTCACACATCATTGCTACCCAAGTGAAAGAAGAAAGTTGGAGAACAACTTTCATCCTACAATCCGTGAATGGTGTTACAGTGAATGTATAATTCCTTTGTCACTGATATCTAGAATGAACTCGAGGCATGGAACAGTCATCTTGTCAATGTTCATTCATTTCCTTGATCTCAGAGTAGACCGAGTGAGATGTGTATGACATCAATATCACATATTGATTCACACGTGCATGCGCATGCCTTTCTCAATCCTACTCATCAAGTGGCCAAGGATATCAAACTCCCTCAGGAGGGACAAATCCCATATCTATCACTCACCCCTCAAAAGCCCCATGTGTCAAAGCCACCCAATCATCACCCTTATAACAACCCATGTTTCAGGACTGCGTTTGATGATGTCAAAGTGTACCCAACGACATGTGTTGAGTGCAGTGATTTCAGGTCTAAGAATCACACTCACCACCATCACTGTGAGAGCTGACTGTGACTACCAAGTCATGGTTCCATGTGTCACTCTCACGGTGGGTCTGTCCGGTACCTTGTTCTCTAACAAGTACCTATGTGCTTGGTTTGATATCACTATATCATGACTAATGAGATTCTGTCATCAACCAACACACAATCTAGTCTTTAGTATTATTGATGTCTATGGTTATTTCCACAATAACAACCGACTAGGGACTATACAAGAATGTATACTCTTAACATCCATATGATCTCATCGTTTAGGTCATGAACCTAAAAGCATATGTCATTGAGTAAAAACAATCTTTAGACATCTATCATGTTACACCGTCATCTCAGAAACAGTTTAAACATATAGATTGGAAATTGCCTTTATTATTATTCAAATCATTTACAAAGTATCCCATTACAATCATCATATGACTTGCTCTATGGGCATACATACCAACAGACTCCCACTTGCACTTAGAGCCAGTCACCAAGGAAACGCAGTCCTTGTGACCTAGCATGACCATCATGCTTCTGCTGAGAAAGTGCCTTAGTCAGTGGATCAACTATGTTGTCTTCAGTTGGTACTTTGCAAATCTTCACATCTCCTCGCTGTACGATCTCTCGTATGAGATGGAAGCGCCGCAGTATGTGCTTGGACCGCTGATGTGATCTGGGCTCCTTAGCTTGTGCAATAGCTCCATTATTGTCACAATAAAGCTCAATTGCATCATAGCTACTGGGAACTACACCAAGTTCAGAAATGAACTTCCTGATCCACACAACCTCCTTTGTTGCATGTGAAGCAGCAATATACTCAGCCTCTGTAGTAGAATCGGCAACTGTTTCTTGCTTGTAACTCTTCCAGCTCACAGCTCCATTATTAAGGCAAAACACAAATCCTGACTGTGATCTGTAATCATCTTTATCGGTTTGGAAGCTTGCATCGGTGTAACCCTTTACAACCAGATCTTCCTCACCGCCGTACACAAGAAACTGATCCTTAGTCCTTCGCAAGTACTTGAGAATGTTCTTCACGGCTGTCCAGTGAGCATCCCCGGGATCTGACTGGTACCTGCTCGTCATGCTGAGAGCATACGAGACATCTAGGCGTGTGCAAAACATAGCGTACATGATGGATCCGATGGCTGATGCATATGGGATCTCATTCATACGCTCCCTCTCTTCACAAGATTGGGGACATTGAGCTCTAGAGACGGTAACTTCATGTAGCATAGGGACGTTGCCTCTCTTTGAGTTCTCCATGCTGAACCGCTTCAACACCTTGTTTATGTACGTGCTCTGACTTAGTCCGAGAAGCCTTCTAGATCTATCTCTATAGATCTTAATTCCTAGAATATAGGATGCTTCTCCTAAGTCCTTCATTGAGAAAGTTTTCCCAAGCCATGTCTTTACCTTCTCTAAGGCTAAGACATCATTCCCCATCAAAATTATGTCATCAACATACAATATGAGAAATGTGGTCGAGCTCCCACTAACCTTCTTGTACACACAAGGTTCATCTTCATTTTGAATAAAGCCAAACACTTTGACTTCTTCATCAAATCGAAGATTCCAACTCCGAGATGCTTGCTTCAATCCATAGATTGACCTTTGCAGTTTACAGACTTTATTGGCATTCTTTGGATCTACAAAACCTTCAGGCTGTGTCATGTACACATCCTCATGAATATTCCCGTTAAGGAATGCGGTTTTAACATCCATCTGCCAAATCTCATAGTCATAATAAGCTGCAATAGCAAGCATGATCCTGATGGACTTAATCATGGCAACTGGAGAAAAGGTTTCGTCATAGTCAACACCTTGAATTTGTCGAAAACCCTTTGCAACCAATCTACCTTTATAAGTTTGTACATTGCCATCCATGTCGGTCTTTTTCTTGAAGACCCACTTGCACCCTATGGGTTTTACCCCTTCGGGTGATTCCACCAAAGTCCATACTTTGTTGGAGTACATGGATTCCATCTTGGATCTCATGGCTTCTAGCCATTTCTCAGAATCTGGTCCCTCCATAGCCTCTACATAGGTAGTTGGATCATCATCTATGATCAACTCTCCACCTTCCTGAGTTACAAGGTATCCAAACCTCTCAGGTTCAAGGCGAGTCCTACTAGATCTACGAGGTCCTTGTGTTACCTGAGGAGACTGAGATTCCACAACACCTTGTGAATCTACATTTTCCTCTGGTACATCTACCGGTTCAATGTTTTCTTGTTGGGCTTGAACCTCTTCAAGCTCTATATTCCTCCCACTGCTTCCTTTGGAAATAAATTCCTTCTCTAGGAACACAGCTGTCTTGGCAACAAACACTTTGTTGTCAGTAGGGTGGTATAAGTAATATCCCCTCGTTTCCTTGGGGTATCCAACAAAATAACATTTATCGGATTTGGGTCCAAGCTTATCAGGAAACGCTTTCTTGACGTAAGCTTCACAGCCCCAAATCTTCAGAAAAGACAAATCGGGACGCTTCCCGTACCATATCTCATATGGTGTCTTTTGAACCGATTTAGATGGTATGCGGTTGAGCATAAACGCGGCGGTTTCAAGAGCATGACCCCAGAAGGAAATTGGAAGATCAGCAAAACTCATCATTGATCGCACCATATCTAACAATGTGCGATTCCTTCTTTCAGACACACCATTATGTTGTGGTGTTCCAGGCGGAGTCCATTGTGATACAATACCACGGGCTCGCAGAAGGTCCTCAAACTCCTGGCTCAAGTATTCTCCACCTCGATCGGAACGAAGTGCCTTAATACTCTTACCAAGCTGGTTCTGTACTTCATTCATGAAATCCTTGAACCTTTCAAGGGTTTCTGACTTATGTTTCATCAGGTACACATAGCCATACCTACTAAAATCATCAGTGAAGGTAATGAAGTACTGACACCCATTTCTAGCATTAGTTCTAAAAGGCCCACATACATCAGTATGTATGAGTCCTAATAGATCACTAGCTCTCTCACCTTTACATGAAAAGGGAGTCTTGGTCATCTTGCCCAACAAACAAGATTCACATGTCTCTATTGATTCACAATCAAAAGAGTCTAGATAACCATCTTTATGGAGTCTAGAAATGCGCTTCTCATTTATGTGCCCTAGACGACAATGCCAGAGATATGTTTTGTTTGAGTCGTTGAGTTTTTGCTTTTTTGTGTTTACGTTGTATACACTTGTCTCCAAGTCTATCAAGTATAGACCATAAGACATAGGGGCACTGCCATAAAAGATCCCATCTTTAGAAATGGAACACTTTCCATTCTTAATAAGAAATTCAAATCCATCTTTGTCCAAACAAGAGACGGAAATGATATTCCTATTTATGGCAGGTACATAATAGCAGTTCTTCAACTCTATTATTAGCCCACTAGGTAAAGTTAACTCATAGGTTCCTACAGAACTGGCGGCAACTCTTGCCCCATTGGCTACACATAGTTCAACCTCGCCTTTCCCCAAAGGCCTACTTCTCTTAAGATCCTTCACATTTGAACAAATGTGAGATCCGCATCCGGTATCAAGTACCCATGACGAAGAAGTAGTAAAGTTAATCTCTATCACGTATACACCAGAAGTAGAGATTGAAAACTACTAGAGGGGGGTGAATAGAGTTTTATAAAGATTTTAATAATAATTTAACTCAAACAACCACAATGAA